>JAQGBS010000517.1:0-20979 GCA_034698545.1 Acrobeloides obliquus
CGTTGGAGATTACCTATGCTTTACCGTATTACAATCAACAACGTCCTTAAAAAGTTATAACCATCCGTAATGGAAGGCCGCCTCGAAAAAACCCCGTGACGATAACAAAAGGCCTAGTGTCGAAAAAAGTATTTTATTGCTGAAAAAAGGTTTATCCATTTTTTACTCTGCTCTAAAGTCTACCTTTTTACCACGACAGTTGGGAATATAATTGTCGTCTTCATCAAAATATGTGATATTTGTAATATTCCTAATTTCATAAATTGAATCGTTAGATAATATATTGAGATCTGTCATAAGAAAAGTAGCTAGACAATATTAACTTTAAAATAGCCTGAAAATCTCTAAGTTTATATAATTACAATAATTGCGCAATTAAATTTCTAGTGATATACGATATTTAAATTTCACATAAAAAACGTCATAGCAAATCTTACTGCAGTTGAGCCTCAATTCAATGCTCCACAGGAACCGATCCTAGTGGGCACTAAATCGAGCTTTTTTCGGTATTGGGACCTGTGGGGGGCACTATATCGAGGTTTTTAGTAAGAACTCGGTCATTCCTAGTAGGGAGATCGGGGACAAAGAGTCCCGTAGGAGAAACCGACTCTAATCGTTTTAGAACTTCTTCCACCTATCGACGTTTTTCGGGGAATATCTCTTGGGCATTTATCCAATAAGAACGCTCGAAGTTCACACGACTATTTTTAAATCGATTACGACAACAATGAGATCATTCTTTTATTTAATATCTAACATGTGTGTCTGTCGGATGATCTCGGGAACGCTTGATTTAAACCGTGACGCTAAAATAAATGTTGTAGGGAACGATGAGAGAAAACGATTGACACCAAAATCATCAAAATCGGGAAAAATTTTTTTAACTTTTTTTTAAAAAAAGGTTAGCTATAGTAGGGATTAATGAAAAAAAGTATTGGTAATAACCATAGGCGTAGCCAGGATTTTCTGACGGGGTGGGGGCTAATCGAGTAAAATGACCAAAAATGTTGAAAAATCATAAGCTACCTGTTATTTTTTATTTTTTCTTAAAATTTTTGGTGACAGGGAGGAAATAGCCAGTGATGATGAACGTATATTACACGACACGTTCTTATCGTGTAAGAACGTGTATTTTACTACACGTACACGTTCAACTTTGTATGAACGTGTACGTGTAGTACACGTTCATTTCGTGTATGTGTACGTGTAGTACACGTTCATTCAAATATGAACGTGTACGTGTACTACACGTACACGTTCATTCGTGTACGTGTAGCACACTTACACGTTCATACAAAAATGAACATGTACGTGTAATACACGTACACGAAAACCGTACACGTTCATATCACTGGCTATATCCCTCCCCCCTAGCCCCTTTGGCCACTCCTATGGTAATAACTAATACAATTTTAATGAGGAGCACCAATCGGAAGTGCTGCCCGGAGTCACAACCCCCGAGCGCTTGGCTCCCGTACTATTGCTTAAAATTAATCCGAAAATTTATAATTTTTTTGAATGTTTAAATTTTGAAAACGTTAAAAAGAGTACAATTATTTACCAATGACTAACTTAAAACATCACCTTTTCTTGAGAGAACTTCAAAAATTGGAGCTCTCTAAAAAAACCTGTTGTCTAGTTTATCTAGTTTAAAAAGACAAATTACTGCAATATCCGCTTATTATGATCAAGTAAAAATAAACAAGTCCACAAAATTTCCGGCTTACGCAAACAAACGTGGATGTATTATTTTTTTCATAAGTATAACACTTTGTTTCGTAAAGAAGATTTTTGATCAAATTGCTATTAAAAGATGCTCATGCAAGGCGAAATTTTGCAAAACAAATCGAAACCAATAAAACGATTATTATCGCAGTGGTAAAATTTCAGATTTTTTTATGCAAAAGGCTTCTGGGTCGTTTCGTATCGGCATCCGAATTTATTGAATTAAAAAATTTTCGTTTTTGCATTTTTGCTATGAAACAAACAAAGCGCAGTCAAGTATAATCTCCTAGATAATTAAGCAAAATGTTAATCATCCCACGAGAGGATTGATTCTCACAAATGAAATAAAGAGAAGAAAATAAAAGCATCTTATCTATCAAGCAGAAAATTTTTTCATTTTTGGCAGAAAATCAAACATCAAAAACCTCGTGTACAGGGTGATCAATGGGTTTTTTTATATCAGACTTTTATTGATATCTTGGCTACCCGAAAAGATTTTTTGATGCGATTTTTTAAAGTTAGATAGGATGCGCATTTAGCCTATCTAGATTAAAAAATATCGCATTGAAAAATCTTTTCAGATAGCCAAGATATCAATAAAAGTCTGATGTAAAGAAGGGTTCCATGGTTCGGTGGTACTGGGCTTGTCTCAGACGCCCCTCAAGGCTGGTTCAAACCCCGCTTGAGGCCAAAGATTTTGTTTAGTAGTAACGTCTCTTTGGATGGCTCTCTAGTATGCTCGGCAATGCGTAGGCAAAAACATAAGGAGACCATTAGGAAAAAAAGAAATAGAATGAAAAATTCATTCGAAATATATTAAATTACAATAAATAATGTAAAAATAAAAAGGATTTTGACACGACATAATATAAAATGAGATTCTCGAGCTATGAAAAAAAATCATCAACTTTTTAAACTGCAACCAGAAGTCGAAACGGGCCCAAGCCCGGCCTAGGGTCCGACCCGTAAGGCCTGGGCCCGGAGAGCGGGCCTAGGCTTGGCCCGATCATCCGGGACATCTGAGCAGCCCGGATGGATCTAGAAAAGGTACAAAGTACTTTTTTTGGTTGTCCAAATTTTTTATTTTAGCGGGCTAAAAACGAGTTTTCACAACAAACATTTTCAAGATCGTAATGAACTCGAACTCGAAAATGCAATAACTGTCTATATCAACTCGAAAGAGGGAACCAATTTTTATGCCAATTCCATCCGAAAATTACCTGAGCGATGAAATTATATCTATGAGCATGACGGAGTTTATTATCCCGACTAAATAATATGTTTGATAGTTTTTGTTAAAACTCATTTAAATAAATAGCATTTTCATGCGCGGCGACATACGCATATACCTGATAGCTTATTAATCACAAATTGAACTTTAGTCAGATAATTAGTTAATATTGATTGGAAGAATGAGAACGAGCAAGGTGAGGCACTTATAATACACTTGAGAATTTTCTAACATTTTTTATGAAAAGGTCTGATTGATGACTAATAACCAGAGAGGATTGGGTAAAGACCAAAGGACGGCCCAATCTTTTGATTTTAAGAGGCAATGCTTGGAAAAGTCACACAAGGGGTGGGCGTACGCCAAAAAGTGTTGCCATAAACTTGAAGCTTAGGTTATTTTTATGTACCTAGTGAGTGATTAACAAAAACATATAAGTTAGGTCCCGCATCTTTAACCCGTTTTTGCTCGTGATATATATATATCGTTAATTTAAAAGGACATATCTTCATAAATTTGTAAGGTTATACCCCAAAGTAGATACATTCCAAAAAGCTCGTATAAAATGGAATATTTTTGCAAAAGACGGCATTAAAAAATGACCTAAACTTTTGGAGTTATCGCTGTTTGAAAATTGGTAAAAGTTCGTGAAAAGACGCAGGTTCGAATCCCAGATCAGTAAATCCTTTTTTGTACTCATACAAATCGAAAATTTTTTTTGCTATATTTTTAAAAATTAAATGTTGAAAATGGTTTTTAAAGTTATAAATAATAACTTTTATTTGAGTGGTTTGTTAAAAAATACTTATACGATTTACGAGCAAATACAGATTAAACTTGTCGAGAAATCGAGGGGTCATGTTTCGCCAAAATCACCAGACCCCTGTTTGTCCACCTATGGTCTCGGACCCTTGGTTTCCGGCCCCCTTCCATGGGCCTAGGAACCTTTGAATAATGTCAGGATCTCCAGCGGACAACCCCCTGTAATTCAAAGACCCTGGGAGGGCCCATTTTCGACCTCTGGGCACTAACAATTGCCCTTCTAACCATCATATACTTACAATTTGTCTAAAAACTTAGCCGCAGGAAAGTTAAATTAGGCTGAGGAAGCCGTAAATTGTCCCACCGCCCAAAGTAAAACAATCAATTTGCCACAAAGGATGAGAAAAAAAGATGTTCCTCAGCGCTTCCTAATTTCCTGATGCGTTGTTAAAAATCACAATGTGTAACTCCAGATGAAAAAATCACAAAAAAAGACAGGCTAAAGTCTAAAAAGTATTTCATTAGTAACTTTTTGAGCGAAAGAGTTCTTGATGATAAGGAAAAATTATCTACGCTCATATGGAATAGATGAAAACTGCAAAATAGAGAAACAGGAAAACAAAAATTATCATTCAAAATAGAAAAATAATGATAAACAAAAATTTTCATGTAATTTTGAGAGGGTTACTTTGACAACTTTTTGACTAGCTAAAATTAACGTTCTGACCCGAAGGGGGTCGAACCCTCTCTGTTCATGATGGCTATTGTGCCACTTGCTCCTGCGCTATAGCTCGTAATCGCTCATAAAAGAAAAAAGTTCGGATTCCATTGTTTCTCACACATATTTTTTCTTACATATTCTTTTCTTTAACATATTTTTTTCTCAAGTCACGATGCCGTCATAACGCCACGACACTGTCATGATATCGCGATGCATTCGTGACATCGCGATGCCGTTATGACGCCGTGACACTGTCAAGATGCCAAGACGACGTCATGACGATGCGATTTTCGCTTCAATACACAAGCTTTCCTTGGATCAAGAAAAGCGTTTTTTCGCTTTGAAAATGTCCAATTCGGATTCCCCTCATGTTTTTACCCTTAGTGGGATCATTTCCAGAAAAAATTTTTGAAATTTTTTTCATGTGGTTTGCCCCCCCCCCCTTATTCTGTAGTAGCTCCTTAATCTCCATTAAAAACAAAAAAACTCTATTCTATAAAATAATAATCCCGTGCGGAAGTTGATGCCGCAAAACCATCTAAATATCTTCATTAAGAGATTGTTCTCTTCTCCTCATCTTTCTCAACACCACAATATCACGTGGAAATTGGAGATGAGATTCAATGATGATTTAAAAAGCCGATTCGACATTTTTCCCATCTTTCACATCTCGGTAAACAAAGACTCACCGACACAGAAAATAATAAAAGCTATTTGGCTTTAGAACCAAAGCTTTTTCACTACACCCGAAAACGACCAAAAAATCGTCCTCAAGAACAAAAGGCTATCGTGTGCATTAAATTAATGTGTGTACCCAAATAGAAATTAGATAAAAATTTTTTAGAAGGAAATATAAAAACTAGTGTGGGGTTATGTGGGGGAAAAATTAAAATTGGATGTGTAGGGTGTAAGCAAAAACAACAAATTTGCGAAAGTGGTTTTTTTCTCAAAAAAAAACTATTTTTAGAAAGTCTAAAAGAGTAAGGAATTTTTGGAGCTACTACACGATGAGGGAGAGGCCACCAACGTGTAAATTTTTTCTGATCCTCGAGGGGTAAAAACATGTGGGGAATGACATTTTCGAAGCAAAAAACGCTACCCTGATTCAGGAAAGACGTATTGTGTATTGAAGCGAAAAGTCGCAAAAATGCGATTTTTGCCTAAAACGACCCCTTCTGAGGTAAAAATGTGCGGGGATTCCGAATTTGACATTTATAAGAATTTTATAAATGTCAAATTCGGATTCTCCGCATGCTTTTACTCCTAGAAGAGTTATTTCCAAAAAAAATTTTCACGTGGGTGGCCCCCTATTGTGTAGTAGCTACGAATTTTTTATGAATTGTAGCTCGCTAAAGCTCTGTTTAATTGATAAATGTTAAAAAAAAACCTAGGCGAGCGTGGCCTAATGCCTGTAAGTTACTCATACAAGGGGTATACGGTATACCGTATACCCTTCGTTGGGTAATGTGCAGTGGCCAAAAAAATTCATTCAAATTCGAGTTCCCCATGTCGAAAAACTCCGTGTACAAACAATTATTTGGAGAAACTTTAAAGAAAATAGGCAAAAAATTATGGTCGCCAGAGGAGATTAAACCAGCGCCATACATGGCAAATCACCTAAAAAGTGCCATTTTTTGGGAGCACCCTCGTATAAAAAATTTGAAAAAATTTTAACAAAAAAAAGTTACTCTTATTTAAAGAACGTCAATTATTTTAATGCAATGAGAAAATTTGGAACATCTAGATTTTTTATTTATGTAAAGCTCTTTCGAAAAAATGATGCTAATATAACGAGACAAGTCCAGACAACACACAAAAAGAGATTTCCTAGCCAGATAAATTTTTTCGCGTTCCGAAATTTTTTATCCTATTTCTCGCTTCGGTGTTTATAGCGTTTTGGTCTTTTGACAAATATTATTTTTTATGGTACAAATAGAAAATAGGACACAAATATTATAAATATGAGTTAATGAAAAACACAGAGTTAATGAAAAACAATCTGAAGAATCGAAAATTAATCTATAGTGTGAGTTAAAGGGGGGTGTTCAAACCATGACCAGGTAGAAATGTTTTTAAAATTTAAACAAAATGACATTTCTAGGGTAAATTTTATGCGAAAAATCGATTGGAATAGGTTTCGAAGCGTGACAATGCTTCCTTGACCCTGATTCAGGGAATGGAAGTCGTGTATTGAAGCGAAAATTGAAAAATTTGGATTTTAAACAAAAAAAGATCCCTCCCAAGAAGTTTATGCGAGGAATCGATTGCGAATAATTCTGGATCACGAATATGTTTTTTGACCTTGATTCAGGGGAGAATTTTTTACATATTTAAGCGCAAATATAAAAGACAATTATTTCATACATAAAAAAGTCATTCATGATTGAACCTATGCTTCAATACACGACCTCTATTCCCTGAATCAGGGTCAAGGAAGATTCGTGCGCTTCGAAATCAATTCCAATCGATTTTTTGCATAAAATTTACAACGATTCAGAATATGCCGTAAAAAATGCTCCATTTTTCATGAACTTTCCAAACATATACGTAAATGGCAACGTTTTTCCAACCAGACTGATTGTTTAAATAGCCGCCTACAATTCGAAAATAAAAACATTTGAAGCAAAAAATATTATTTTTCAAGTCCAACCAAGTGTAATTATTGAGTTAAAATCAGCTGGTATATTATTTATTACATTATTCACGCATGAATTCAAAGACTAAAAACTAGCCAAGTTTTTTTCAATCCAATATGAAGAGAATAATAGCGCAAACGCGCTTGTCAATATAACATAAAATACAGGATGCGGTAGAATAAACTGGTCAAATGAGAATGTTCATGATCACACGTCGTTATAGGTGTAATGCCGAGCATTCTAGAAAGCCATTCAAAGAAACGTTACTACTAGGCAAAATCTTTTTGCCTCAAGCAGGGTTTGAACCAGCCTTGAGGGGCGCCTGAGACAAGCCCAGTACCACCAAACCATGGAAACCTTAGAATAACCGCTCCTAATTCTGACTTTGTAGTAATGCGCAACTTAGGAATTTTTTATTGAAACCATAACAAAAACGACAATTATAAACAAAACTATTCAAAATGACCGCCCTTAACTTCTACACAGGCTTTCAATCGCTTGGGAAAATTATTACAATTTTTTCCAACATTTGAACATTCTCATGTGACCGGTTTATTCTGCCCCACCCTGTAGAAAGATTTTTGCACGAATTTTTGAATACCATCGAACTAGGAGGCCCTTGCGTCAAAGCCGAACTAGGAGGCCCTTGCGTCAAAATTTGTCATTTTACTACGGAATAAATTTTTTTTTGTAACTTTTTTAATGTTTTTTGTCACAAATTTTTTTGTAACATTTTTAATGTTTTTTTGTCACAACTTTTTTTGTAACTTTTTTAATGTTTTCTTGTCACAACTTTATGTTTTCTTGTAATTTAGGCTTTAGGCCTTAAGCTTAGGCTTTAGGCTTAGGCCTTAGGACTTAGGCTTTAGGCCTTATGCTTTAGGCCTTAGGCTTGCCTTAGGCTAAGCCTTAAGTCTAGGCATTTTTTATGAAAGTTACAAGAAAACATAAAGTTGTGACAAGAAGCCATTAAAAAAGTTACAAAAAAAGTTGTGTCAAGGAAACATTAAAAATGTTACAAAAAAATTTGTGACAAAAAAACATTTAAAAAGTTACAAGAAAAAATGGGAGCCTTTTACTACTACACAATGACCATTTCCGTTACTACACAATATGGGTGAAATTTCATATGTGTATTACAACGAAAACATGCACATTAATATTATTTCTCTGATTTAATAAAAGTTGTCGAGCGACTACATAATAGGATAGGCCACCCACATGAAAAAATTTTCAAAATTTTTTCTGGAAATGACTCCTCTAGGGGTAAAAACATGCGGGGAATCCGAATTTGACATTTTAAAAGTAAAAAACTCTTCTTTGGTTCAGGGAATGTCTGTGTATTTAAGTGGAAAGTCGCGAAAATCGCAATTTTTGCGACTTTTTGATTAAATACACAGGCCTTCCCTAGATTAGGGAAGCGTTTTTTCGCTTTGAAAATGTCAAATTCGGATTCCCCGCATGTTTTTACCCTAGAGGGGTCGTTTCCAGAAAAAATTATAGATTTTTTCACGTGAGTGCTCCCCCCCCCCTATTGTATAGTAGCTCAAAAAATGCCAGTTTTTGCGCCATCCTGTATATAAAAGAGTAGAATATGTGAAAACATATAAATGGCATACATTTTTTGAATCAAATTTCTCCTAAAATTGAGCAATTACATTGAAGGACAAAGGAAAAATTTTTTCAAGTACATTATCGAAAAAAATAAAATAGAAGGGTAAAGAAAAGCTTTCTCAAACCTCTAATTTGAAAGATATGGATATGGAAAGAATTATTTCTTTTTGCCCGATGTTTATCCTAAAGGCAAAAAAGTTTTTCCATATGAAACAATTATAAGCCTAAGAGAAAAGTTTTGTTTTCAAAAAATAAGTGCCAATCAAAGTTTATGCAATTCTCATGGGTTCAAAGTTTTTTGCTCAAAAAATGAAAGTTTTTGTCTAGCTGAAAATTTAATCTTGCTTTAGATAAAAGCAAACGCAAATTGAGTGAAGAAAATATGGTTAGTGTTTCAACGAATGAGAGGAAATTTTGACTAAATGGTAAAGTGGATAAAGAAGCCTACCGTCCGATCTGGCAAGCAAAGCAACTTTCATATGCGCTCTAAAAATTTCATATAAATATCATATTATTTTCAATAAAGACCACTATGAAAAATTTGGCACTAGAACGGTATTACTCTTTTCATGGCTAGCTTTATATAAAGTGTTGGCTACGTGGCAAAATGTATAAAGGAGCCGACCGTTTGATCTAGCAAGTTAAGCAGCATTGAGCCATCAGGTTCGATTCCCATGAGTGTAAAACTTTTGCTTTTCAAAAAATTTTTTGCAAAAAAAGGAGCAAAAATTGTTTGAAATTTTTTGCTCCTTTTTTGCAAAAAATTTTTTGAAAAGCAAAAGTTTTACTCTCGTGGGAATCAAACCTGCGGGCCCAACGTACTTAACTTACCAGATCGGACGGTCGGCTTCTTTATACAATTTGCCATGTAGCTGGCACTTTTTATAAAGATAGCCATGAAAAGAGTAATACACACTTCACAGATTTTAGCGAATTTTACACATTACAAAATTCAAAATTTTGCATTTAAAATTCAAATTTCGTGTGAAAAATTCGTCAAATTTTGATTTGTGTACCGTCCTAGTCACACAAGCTTACGTTTACGTAAGACATGTCTGGCATAAAATTCAAAAATATGTAGTATTGGCCGCCGCAAAGCGGTGGCCAAAAATATGTCGTTTGGCGAAGCGACGGCTAATACTATATAGTTCTTCTAAAAATATGTAGTATTGAAAATTTTGACGTAAGACCTTGTGCATGTGTGGTCCTAATGCCAAAATTTTCTATTAGCCTAACGTTAGCCTTTCTTCTCTATAATCCGATCCAAATGCATTAAAAATTAAAATAAAAAATTTCCTGTTTTGTTTATAAAAAACGGTTTAAAATGGACATGTTTAGGA
This sequence comes from Acrobeloides obliquus, assembly GCA_034698545.1. NCBI lineage: Eukaryota > Metazoa > Nematoda > Chromadorea > Rhabditida > Cephalobidae > Acrobeloides > Acrobeloides obliquus. The sequence continues at coordinate 10,027 of JAQGBS010000517.1, forward strand.
GGAAGCCAAGGCTCAGATTACCTTAAATTTTTCATGGGGTTAAAGTTTATTAACGATTTTAGAGATTATCCTTCTCTTTAGGCATTAAAAATCGTCTGGAGAACGGAAGTTTCTCATGTGAAAAAATAAATTTTGAAATAAATATTGAAAAATTCAAAAATCAACAATTAAAGTTTAAAAATTACAAACAAATATTATTAGTAGTGGTAAATTTTCAGCAACTTGTGAAGGCCTTTTTTATTCACCATACATTTTTTATTTGAGGGGGGGGGGGGTCAAAAATTTTATATAAAAAATATCTTTTTTTAAATTTCTAACTATAGGGTAGACAAAATTTTTTACACTAAAAATGATCATAACTTTTTTTAAATAATTCCGCTTTCTATAATTTTTTTATTTTCATCCAAAGACAATAGGAAAGCGGTTCATGTCAAAAAATCGAAAAAATTTTTGAAAAGTTTCCACTTTTTTTGCTTGGTCCCCCTCTCTTAGGGTAAAAAATCGAATTTTCAAAAAGTTCTCCAAATCGGCTGATTTTTTCTACCGGGAGAGGGGGGGGGGTTTCAAATGGGGTACACGAATCCGAAGGAATTTTTTAATTTTGACCACGGGGAAGAGTTGAATCGGCTAACATAAAAATTGATCAATTCGACCCTTTCCCGTGGCCAAAATAAAAAAATTCCTTTGGATTCCTGTTCCCCATACTGAAAAATCCCCTGCTACAAAAATCAGCCGATTTTTTACTCTAATAAAGGGCATGCACGAAGTGATGCTTGAATTTTTCAAAAAATCCTATATATTCTGAAAGAGCATACCTGATAACCCTTTAGAAATAACAAAATTAGCTGCTATAACTCTAATTCTGAGGATAAAAAATATATACAAGTAAAAAATATTCATTCAATCAAAAAGCAGGATGGCACAGTGGATTGGTTGCAGACCAATGATCGGACGATGCGGGGTTCGATTTCCCTTGCCGTCCAAAAGTTTTGGCCTTTTCTTAAAAATTTTTTTATCTTTTCAGGATTAGAGTTATAGCAGCTAATTTTGTTATTTCTAAAGGGTTATCAGGTATGCTCTTTCAGTTATCACATGGGGTGATAACGTTATCACAAAAATTGTTAACACTGTTATCAAAATGCGTTATCCTATCACACCCTTTTATCATTATCACTTTGAACATCACTAGTCCTAACCATTTGGTTATGAAGATTTGTTCCCGGCTCAATTTTTTATAACTTTCGGGAGTCGTGGAGCCTGACGCCGCCATCGGCGAGTTTATACAAAATTCCGAAATTTTTTGTGAATTGAGGGGGGATAAATTTACCACCCTTTCCTAGGCCTAGAAATAATGAACAACAACAGCCATTATATTTTTAAAAATCATAAAATTTTCCACTCGTCTGGTTTTTTAAAGACAAGCTAGCCGTAAACATGTTCATACATGATAATAACAGAGTGACTAAAACACATAAACATAAATTTTAAGCAAAATTGATTTTGCTGAAAAATATTTTATTTTTAGAAATTCCATTCAAAAGTTGCTAAGCAACAAGTTTTTTTAGAATTAATTATTTTATTATATTTTCATTTGAAATGAAATATTAGGATTATAAAATTGTAAAGATAAAAAAGAATTTACAGGGTGTATAAAAAACCGAAATTTGGGCGACTTTTTCATGTTTTATCGACTCAAAATTTTTTTCAAAAATCACTCTATTAGGGCTAATTTTATGCGGGGAATTGATTGTGCGCATTCCCGAAGCTTGAAAACGCTCCCCTAATCCTGATTCAGTCAATCGGGTGTGTGATGGTTAATTTTTTCTATAATACATCAACATTTTTTATTCATGATTAGAGAAGCGTTTTCAAGCTTTGGGAATGCGCAAAAAACCCATAAGTGATTGAGTATTTGCAAAAGACTACATGAAAAAATTTTTTCTATCAAAATATATTGCATTTTTAAAAAAGACAAATCACTGAAACACTATATTATTATATACCATCTATAGGATCACTCATGATAGGTGGGCTTAGAACCTAAAAATTATTTTTAAAAAGCGCCATAACATTAAAAAGTTAAAAAATGGCGAAATTTTAATAAGAGTAAGTTTCTCTTACATTTATAATCACAAAATTAGGGCTCAAAATTCTAGGCGACCATATTTGTGGGCTCAAAATCGAAATATTCGGCCCATCGATCGAACCTGCTCTAGGATGTATTATACCTAAAAAATCAAACAGCCTCATTATTACTTTTTTGATGAAATTAATTCTTTACCTGGTGATAATACAATGAGGGTAAAATGAATTCCACTCATTACACGTGCCTGTAGTATTCGAGGCGATAGAATCCATGCCGTGAAAGCGCTAGGACTTAGTACCCAGGCGTGAAGAATCCTAGGATGGAGGACCTCAAGGCGAAAAGCAACGGGCGAAAGTACCCTCGAGAACAGAATAGATGGATTTAATATGGCAGCGTTGAAAGCTAGAGGTGAGAGTGTTAGATGCTAAAATTGAAAAAATTGAGAGATAAAATTTTTTCTATGCAATAACCGGAAAATTATTAAAATTAAAGATAATTTCTTGAGCATTCAAAGATTGACTTTAACGGTTCGAGCGGGCTCCAAGTTTAATTATTTAGTGAGATTAACGCATGGGAAAGTTTTTAAAAATCATTTCAAGTCAATCCGAGTTCCTGCACAAATTCAAAACCTTGTTCGAAATTCAAAAACCCGATTTTACGTTGATTTTTCAATTTTCTAGCCTATCTAAAACACCCATAATAATTTTTTTTGCTCAAATTTCCTTTCTGGCTTATGTATTTCAACATGATGAACATTTCTAGAGTGCTTTCGAAAAAATCTGAAAACTTTCGATTTTTTACCTATTTTTACACGGGCGACAAGTTGGGGGGATCGAAGAAAAATTTTCTCGGATTTTTTCAAAAACACGCTAGAAATGACACCATGTTGAAAAACAGTGGCCAGAAGTAAAATTTGACTAACAAAATTAATCTTGGGTGTTTTAAAGAGGTTAGAAAATTCAAAAATCAACGTAAAATCAGGCTTTTGAGCTTCGAACAAGGTTTTGAATTTTGAATTTTTGCAGGAACTCGGATTGACTTGAAATGACTTTTATAAACTTTCCCATGCGTTAATCTCACTAAATAAATTCAACTTGGAGCCCGCTCAAATTGTTAACACTTGTATCCTGGGACCTTCGATTGTTCAAGCAAGCATCTCTTAATATTTTTTTGATAAGTATTTTTTTGAAACTATTAAAAAAAGTTGTGGGGAAAAGTATGCAAAAAGTATTTAATAAGTCAAAAGTATTCTTAAAAGCATGCCGTTAAAAGAACCATATTATTGATCTCAGTAGTAAATGCGGATGGCGATAATATAATTCCTTTTAAAACCAATCCTTGATTTATTCTTTGTGTAAAAGCTGAAGGAGATAATACATTAAATTTTAGCTTCCAATCTGTCGGCCCATTATTAATTTTGTATGCTGATGCTTGTCTTTTATGCCGAGAATTTCCTATAAATAAAAAATGGAATATATCGGGGGCATCCATAGGTTTCTATATAAAAGTTGTAGGGCAGATTTCCAGCTTTCACAAGAGTGATCAATGGACTTTTAAGAGACAATGTCTTGAAAACTCAAACTGAGAAAGGGCACAGTAAAAAGGTTGTTCCATTTTCATTGAAACCAACGTATACCCCCGTTTTTGAGGTCGTTGAACACGAATTTGAAGTCCTTTTTTCGATCCGACTTATAGTTTTTGAGATACGACATATGGGCCTTATACGAATATGCCAAATTGTTATAATTGAAACAATAGGCTTTATCTCAGCATAGTTAAATCCGTTTGAGATGGTTTTGGTGTCAATGGATAGCCTGTGTTCAGCGATCTCAAAAACGGGGGTATACGTTGGTTTACATGAAAACGGAACAACTTTTTTACTGTGCCCTCCGTTATATTGAACTGGGTTCGAAAAGTCAAGATATCGTCTCTTAAACGCTACCATTTTCATCATATAAATCGTCGACTTTTGCCAATTGTCTTATATCCTCTTCTAGAAGCCTTTCTCTGTCATATGAAGCCATTTTCGCATATTCCGTAAGATTCATACCATGATTTTGAATGACTATAATAATCTTCTGAAAATAAGAATAAACCGCTAAATCACTACATACACTTGTTCCGATAAGCCAGCTCGATTTGTTCGGGCTCCATAAAAGCGTAGCCATAGCTATTCAAGGATTTTTTCTGTTCATGATTGTGTAATTTGGAAAATGCAGACCAGTCTTCTTCCATTTTCTCCATTTCTAACACCATTGGGTAGACTTTTTCTTTCATTTCGCTGATGTCATTTTTTAAAATTTTCAGGGTCGTGTCTAGAGTTTTATCAGCGCCACTAGTTTTTAGGATGAATTCTATCCATCCATTTAGGTCAACTTGGGATGCGGAAAAGAACTGAAAATTATTATTTTTTTATTCCGAGAAAAAAATTGCCTTGAAAATTTCAGGCCATGAAAAAAATCCTTCTTTTTGAAAACTCAAAATCGTCGGTGACATCAACATTGGTCTTCCATCTTTTCCCTTTCTGGGAAATAGCGGCATAATTCTTGGTGATAATACAGAAATTCCTTTGAATTCGGTCTAATTTTGAAAAGCAATTTTTTAAGCACTTTTTACCTTGTTATTTATTTTGATGTATGAGTTGATTACATCGAATAAGTCCTCAACAAAACTCAAATTTTTTGCCGGTTCTGTTTCATAGTTAAAAGGGAAACCATTTTGGCGTAGGAAGCTATAAAAATTATAAATTTTTTAAAGAAACTTGATAACAAATTAATAGAAGACCAAATATAGGAAATCAAGAAAAACTAGACAAAATCTGCTTATGTCGATGTTTTAAAGCTTACTTCGAATTTTCTTTATTTATACGCTTTTGAAACTCTTGTGCATGTTTTTCCATATCTTTAAATTCTTTAAGAATTTTTAATTTTTCGAGACTCGTCATATTATGCTCTTTCGTCTGACCTAAAAATATGTATGGAATGTCCCATTATGATGTATAAATCTTCCATTGTCTTAGGTAAAGTGGGTCTGAATCATAAGGGGACCCTTATCAGTAGGGTAGCCATAGGGGGTTTACTGATTACCGAGGCCTGTCCCCCTCCTATGGAGCTCGAAAAGTAAACAAATGTGTCTCCAGACTGAAGCTTAGAGAGCTTGGAGAGCTCCAGCTCTGAAATCATGAAGAGGACCAGATCTGAAGGCCTGGAAAGCTTCAGTTCTGGAGAGTTCTAGCTCTGAAGCCATGAGAAGGTCTAGGTTTGGAGCCCTGAGAGCTCCAGTTCTGGAACTCTGTAGATTTAAATAACTAAAACACAGACTCACTTCTTTGAATTACGACCTTTCTTTTAAATCGCTTTCGATAATAAATCTGTTCAGCATTGGCATCAATTATTTTCAAACTTCCATACTTTCCCAACCTTTTATCTTTAATTTGAAAAAATTTATGTGATCCTTTCTCTTTTAATGCTGGATAAACTGGACGGATAGACATTTTTCTATTTTTAAATTTCTTCTTCAATCTACTCAATTTTACATTTTTTATATAGATCCTTTTAGTTGGAGGATATGTGGTAGTAGCACTTTTCTCTTGTACAAAAGAGCTCGATTCTAAATCAAGGTTCCAATCGAAATATGGTTGTTTCTTTTCACTTATTATACTTTTCTTGGGGATTTTTCTCGTTCTTGACATTCTCTTCCATGGAAAAATAATGTCCCAGAAACTTATAGTATCATCTGGTGCATTTTCTATGGGTATTATAGGTCGATCTCGGGCATTCATTAATGCCACTAAGCATTTTGCTAATTTTACTGGCGTTTGTGCTTCTTTTTCACATTGACGATAGAATAAATGCTCATCAAAAGATATGTAGGCGGCATCAGTTTTTAAGATAGCTTTAGCTTTGGCCTAAATATGGGCTTTCACTAGAAAAAAGAGAAATCGATTACGCGCAAAATTCTAAAAAATTTAAAATCGTTTCAATAAACACGATTTTATTGAAAATCAGGCAAAGTTACATTTTTTGACAAAGCTTGAACGCAGCCTTAAAAAATTTTTTGACCCCACTGAATTGTCTCAAAATTAATTTTCAATATTTTATCCCTTCCTTTTGTAGAAAACTTATTCTCTTTTACTTTTAATAATGCCATAACTGCACAACGATCCCAAAGTTCTTTTATTGCGACTAAATTCATTGTATAGGCTTGTTCCTTGTAGCCTTGTGTGCTTTCTAAAATATTTTTTTAAACTCCAAACGAAAACCCTGTACCATTATCATATCACTAGTCCCGAAACTTTTCCATCCCCTCAAAATATTAAACGTTTAAAAAACAAACAAAAATTCAAAAAATAAAAAATAAATGTTCACCTTTTACTTTCCCAGGTATAACAGAAATGACCAGTGGTATCATACTTGAAAATATAAAGAAACGAAGCCTAGCCATTCTTATGGTCTTCGTTAAACCTTTTATAAATTTTAGACAAAAACTTTTAAATAGCCTTCATAGATACACTTTATTTATTTTTACATAAAAATGTGTAGGCGTTGCTCATCAATGTCTAGCCATAGAAGAACTACAAGGTGTTACACGTATCATGGAACATCACTCTTTTAAAGGTTTCGTCGGTTCCTTAAAAGATTTTTTGATACGGTTTTTTGTACGTTAGAGAATTGATGATTTCGAACACTCTAGAAAAAATTTTAAATTTGCATAATATTAAAAATATTATTTTTATTTCAAAGTTTTGTAAGTTGAATAAAAATATGTTAGAAAACGAATTTTGCAAAAATTCCTACAACTACTTAAAGGCTGCTAACTATTTTATAACTTGAAAAAACCGCATAAAAAATCTTGGAGCTGTACGGCCTGAGAGCGCACTTAAAGACCACTAAACATTTGAACGGACATCGAAAATGTATTTTTAAAAGAGACAAGAATTTTTGCTGATCATTTTTTGTTTTTACAGTACCCCTTGAAAGTTTAACCCTTTCGAGATATTTGCGTTTGAAATTTCCTTCAAAACTTTCAAATGTAAATTTGTATTGAAACGAAAGAGATTGACCTCGACCGGGATTAGAAAATACAAAATTTCATTTGGAAAAATTGCGAATTTGTTATCAAAATTTTATTGCAAATCGATTGTACTCACGAAGAGCTATCTAACGAGTGGTCGATTGTTCATATTTCGCTTTTTGGGATGTGTGTAAAAAATATTGTGCCAAAAATCGTCGAAAACTCTCCAAAAAACACACTATTTTTTTACACGTTTCCCAAAATGCGAAATATAAACATCGACCACTCGTTGGATAGCTCTTCGTGAGTACAATCGATTTGCAATAAAATATTGATAACAAATTTGCAATTTTTCCAAATGAAATTTTGAATTTTCTAATCAATCCCTTTCGTTTCAATGCAAATTTACATTTGAAAACTTTGAAGGAAATTTCAAACGCAAATATCTCAAAAGGGTTAAACTTTCAAGGGGTAATGTAAAAACAAAAAATGATCAGCAAAAATTCCGGAGCTACTGAAATTGGGGGGCCCACTTAACGTGATCCCCAAGGCCGAAGTAAAAAGCGCCGAAATTTTTTATAGAAACACACCCCTTAGGGATAAAAATTGACGCGGAGCATACTGGTGCTATTATTTTCAAACCAAAATCTTCGAAAACCTATGAATTTGCGCAATTTTTAAATAAAACAGAAGTTAGGTTGTATAAAATAATTGAGTTAAGTTGTATAAAAATTATTATTGAAAAAAGTGCAAAAATTCATATGTTTTCGAAGATTTTGGTTTGAAAATAATGGCACTAGCGTGTTTCGCGTCAATTTTTACCCCTAAGGGGTGTGTTTCTATAAAAAATTTTGGCGCTTTTTACTTCGACCTTGGGGGTCACGTTTGAGATTTTCAGAAATTTTATAAAAACGATGTATAAAAATAATTTTTTTATCATAAATTGCGTAAAAAATCATGGAAAAAAATATTTAGACGTCGTTTGGACTCCTGTTCTGGCCAAAATGCGTCAAAAATGGGTCAAAAATGCCGTTTTTAGCTAGTTTTTTTATGTTTTGAGCTCATTTTTTCTGTAATTTTTTTATTTCCTCTGTAATTCTTGTAGAACAACTCATCTAGTTTCTTTTTCATATGTTGATTTGTAAAAAAATACAAATTTTTTACAGACTTATACAAAATTTATTTAGATTCTATATTTTATACGATTTGATGATAGCTGATTTCAAGTGCAATTCAAATATTATATCCTGTGGCTCATTGTCTAGTCTCTCGTATACCAAGCTTTATGGTCAAGGGTTCGACTCTATCAGACGTCAAAATTTTTTTGCAAATTAAAAATTTTCATTTTTTTTGAAATGCAAAAAAATTGTGACACATGACGGAGTCGAACCCTTGATCATAAAGCTTGGTACACAAGAGACTAGCCACTGAGCTCATATTTGAATTGCACTTGAAATCAGCTATCATCAAATCGTATAAAATATAGAATCTAAATAAATTTTGTATAAGTCTGTAAAAAATTTGTATTTTTTTACAAATCAACATATGAAAAAGAAACTAGATGAGTTGTTCTACAAGAATTACAGAGGAAATAAAAAAATTACAGAAAAAATGAGCTCAAAACATAAAAAAACTAGCTAAAAACGGCATTTTTGACCCATTTTTGACGCATTTTGGCCAGAACAGGAGTCCAAACGACGTCTAAATATTTTTTTCCATGATTTTTTACGCAATTTATGATAAAAAAATCATTTTTATACATCGTTTTTATAAAATTTCTGAAAATCTCGATTTTACTTATACAAGTGTGCCCCCCCTTTAACGTGACTCTAAAGGCTGAATTAAAAAACTTTTTTTAAGGAACCCGCAAAATCTTTAAAAGAGTAATGTTCCATGATACGTGTAACACCCTGTAGAGTAATAAAGAGAATCTCGAATGAACGATGTGTGAATAAATCAGTTATTGGTCGGTTAGACAGCGTTAAATATATACCCAATTTGGAAAATTAGGACAACTGATCTTCTGAACTAACGTGTATAAATTTCACTAGGTGCATTTTAAGTGTAAACATCAATGGTCAGATAACACAAATATTATTTCAATTTTTTACTTGGTTAATAACTGGAGCTCATTGAAATCAGAAAATTTAGATAAAATCTAGAAAGTCTAGATTTTCTTATGTACGGAAAATGTTAGGAGACAATATCTCGAAACTTCGAAAAAAATCGATGGCCGTAGTAAAAAAGTTGTTCAAAAATATTTTAAAACATATCATACCCCCATTTTTGGGGTCGAAAAATACAAATTTGAAGTCTGTTTTTCGATCCGACTTAACCATACTGAGATACGGGATTATGCTTTGTAAAATATAGCGTTAATATAAGATAAATTTCATAACTTCCAAAACATAGAGTCTATTTCCAGCTACAATACTAAAAAAGTTTCCCGACCCCTGTAAAGAGCGATCCCTTCCGATCTGGCAAGTTAAGCAACTTGGGCCCGTAGGTTCGATCCCGCTAGGAGCCAATTCTTTTTGCAGTGTCCAAAAAAGTTTTGCCTAGACGTAATTTTATGCGAGGAATTGATTGCGCGCATTCCCGAAGCGTAAAAACGCTTCCCTGACCCTGATTTAGGGACGAGGTGGATATATTAAAGCGAAAATGAACTCAAATTCGAATTTTCACTAGAAAACCGGCTGTCTAGGGGTTTTCCTATGCAAGGAATCGATTGCGCGCATTTTCAAGATATAGAAAAATTTACCCAACTCTGATTCAGGGTTGGGGTGGGTATTTTGAAGCGAAAATGAACTAAAATTCGAATTTTCGCCGGAAAGCCAGCATTTTTTCAAGCCATTGAAGTCTGTATCTGCACTTTATTTTTCATACTTTCTAGGGGTATTTTTATTAAGAAACACGATTTTGACGTTATTTTTCAATTTTGATCAATCTCTGATCGAAAAACGAATCGGAAAGAGAATTTCTATTTTATGGATTCCTCCATATCATTCCATACTTATAATATTTTTTAAACACATTAAAGACATGAGCTCAATGGTCTAGTTGTTAAATTGCTTGCCTTTACTTTTCTATTTTTATTTTATTTATTTATTTGCTATTTATATAAATGACATACAATGCATACATAAATATAAAAGCGATACAATGTGAAAGGCGGAGCACTTATCACAAGGCAGAGTAAAAATTTAAAAGTTTAAGAGAGGGAAAAGAGCTTTAAATAAAAAAGAATAGTTATGTTTTAGCAAATTCCTGAGTTACATAAAAGATGGTTAGGTGGAACATTATGAAACAAACGTTTAAATTCAACAAGAGAACGTGCATTTACAACATCTTTAGGCAATAGATTCCAATATTTTACAACGCGAAAGGAGAAAAAACTTGAGACAACATTTTTTGTAGACGTAAAAAGAGGCTTTAAAGCAAAATTAGCATAACCATGAGATCGTGTATCATAAAACGCAAAATAATCACAAACATCAAGCGAAGTATAGTTGTGTAAAATTTTATATCCATTTGCTTCAATACCTTTTTGCTAAGGGCCAATAGTGAAAAGATTGAAGGTAGCGTCATACGAATAAAAATTTCTAAAAATTTATTTAAATTCTAACAAATGAGTCTCGTCTGGTCAACGATTGAAGTTGCCTATTACAGACAGTAATTGGACATATATAAAAACATGCCAAGCTTGTCGTTGTAATGCACAAACTTTTTTGAATTTTTTGCGAAAAATCGATCTTTGTATCAATCTTTTAAATTTTTATAAAATGAATATTGTAGCAATTTTTTATAGCTAAATGAGACGAGCAAAATGACACCAAAATTATCCAATTTGAACA
>JAQGBS010000518.1:0-20965 GCA_034698545.1 Acrobeloides obliquus
CAAACTCCAGCCGATTTTCCACCTGGTACTGGAAAGCTCAAGAAGCGTTCGACTTCTACAGGAGGGTTGAAATCTCTCGGGAGAATATTTGCTGGCAAAAAGGGCAAAAGCCAAGATCCGCTAAGACGAGGAGTTGGGGACACGGTCGCTTATTCGGACAGTGAAATGTCTATAAGTGATGTGCGAAATGCACCCTTGAATTCCACATACAAGGCTAGTGGTACGAACGGAAGTGCTCAAGTGTCGAATAACTCCAGTGATTTTGATAGGAGGAAGAAAAAGAAACACGAGTTATTGGAAGAGGTAACCGAGAAAATATACATAACATGGGAATAATAATTAACTATGACTATCCACTCGGAAAAAGTTGCCATAATTTGTATATATTCGGAAAGTTCATGAAAAATGGAGAATTTTTTGTTTTTACGTCACCCTCTGAATCGTTGTAGTTTTTGAGATAATTGCGTGTGAAGTTTCGTCTGTGTATTACAACGAAAACATTTGCTTTTCAAATTCCTGATTCAATCAAAATTTGTTTATTGACAAGAAAATAATTCAAATTTCTTGAGCATTTAGGAACAAATAAATATAGCATTTTTCTCAACTCAATGAGACGAATAAAATGACACCAAAATTATTCAATTTGAAAATTATTTTGGGTTATTGAAACGAAAGCCCTGATTCATGTTTTCGTTTCAATAACCCAAAACGATTTTTAAATTGAATAATTTTGGTGTCATTTTATTCGTCTCGTCGAGTTTTCTTCTCAATATACAGAATTTATTGATCCAGGGGAAAATGATCGTCTACAAACTTTCGTTGTATACACAAAATTTTAAAAATCACCAACTTCACACTCAATTATCTCAAAAACTACAACGATTCAGAAGGTGCCGTAAAAACAAAAAATGCTCCATTTTTCATGAACTTTCTGAACAAATTATGGTTACTGTTTTTCCGAGTGAACTGTTCTTTAAGGCGATGAAAGCGAGAACACCATTTGCTTTATGGAACGGGCCTACAGTTGTAGCTTGGCTAGAACTTTGGGTGGGCATGCCGGCTTGGTATGTTGCTGCATGCCGGGCAAATGTCAAGAGTGGTGCTATTATGTCGGCACTTTCTGATCAAGAAATACAACGAGAAATCGGAATTAGTAATCCATTGCACCGACTCAAACTTCGGCTAGCGATTCAAGTAATTCTTTAGTACGGGGAACCGAAGGTTGTGACTCTAAGCGGCACTTCCGAGCCACGCTCCAAATGTATTAGTTATTACTAATACAGGGTGGGCCAAAAAAAGAAAAAAAAATAGCACTATTCTTTTCAGGAAATGGTTTCATTAACTTCTCCGTCTGCACCACGGACCGGACGGACCAGTCTAGCGTTTGGCGAGATGAACCATGAATGGATTGGAAATGATTGGCTGCTCTCACTTGGGCTTGGCAGATATCGAAGCGAGTTCATGGAGTCTCTAGTTGATGCCCGAATGTTGGAACACTTATCTAAGCGAGATTTGAGAACCTACTTAAAAATGGTTGATAATTTTCATAGGTAAATAAATTTCCTAAAATTTGTTGAGATTTTCAAAATTTTTCTGGAAATGACCCCCTCTAAGGGTAAAAAACATGCCGGGGGAATCCGAATTTGTCATTTTCGAAGCGAAAAAACGCTTTCCTGGTTCAGGGAAGGCCTGTTATTGAAGTGAAAAGTTTCCGAACAACCCAATAGATGCTTTTTTAGAACCAGCTTACAATATGGTATTATTTGTTTGAAAAAGCTCAATTACGAAAGAAAGGTTCTCGAAGAGCGCCGACGATCGTCCGAAGGGGTCAACAAAGGTAACAACATCATTCGATATAATCGAAAAATTTTTTTGGCTACCACAGAATTTTTTTATTGAATCAGGCAACTTGTACACGAAAAGAAACGTGGAACCTTATATAGCTTTTTTGATGCATCCCTGCGTGGTCGTATGGCGGAAAAATCAGGATTAGTACTAATTAATCCTGATTTTCCCGTCATACGACCACACAGGGATGCATAAAAAAGATATATAGGGATCTATGTTTCTTTTCGTGTACACGTTTCCTGATTCAATAAAAAGTTCCGGCCAAAAAAAATTTCGATTATAAAGAAAAGAGTCAAAACATAATTTTTAGATGTGATGGTATGGTCGAATGATCGAGTGATAAAATGGATAGAAGAAATCGGTCTGGGCGCGTACGCGGGGAATCTCCGGGAAACAGGCGTGCATGGCGCTCTCATTGCCCTGGATGAGACCTTCGATTCGACTTCTCTAATACTTGTTCTTCAAATACCGTCTCAAGACGAACAGTCGCGTCAAATCTTGGAGGCTGAATTTAATCAACTTGTCTCGGATAACCGCGTGGACGCTTCGGCCGGCACACCGGGCCGTCGTCCATTGCTAGCATCCAACAATTAACGTGCTTTCTTTTTACAAATGTGCTCACGCAGTACTATGCATTTCATATACTTTTTTTCATATCTTTTCTTTGCCACTTTCTACTACACAATTCTTGGTACTACAGGGTGGACTTTAAAAAACTAGAATTTTACCGTTTTTAAAAAATTCCGGTTTGTTAAAGTCCACCCTGTACTTCGGATTAGCTGCCCCAAGTGACAGGGTGCTGGAACTGAGAAAAAAATTTTACATTTTTTCCTAAGAAAATTACCCCTATAGGAGTAATTTGTTGGAAAAACATTACCCTATTGGGGTAATTTTATGCGGGGAATCGAATGCGCACATCCCCGAAGCTTGAAAATGCCTTCCTTCACTATGAACTAGGGAAAGTTATGGAGAAATCCCCATTAAATGCTTGAAAACAAGTTTTTTAAATTTTTAGCAATTTCCCTAGTTCATGATGAAGGAAGCATTTTCAAGCTTTAGGAATGCGCGCAATCGATTCCCTGCATAAAATTACCCCTATAGGGTCTTTTGTGAAAAAAATTTAAAAATTTTTTCCCGGTTCCAGTACCCTGTCACTTGGGGCAGCTAATCCGAAGTAGTACTCAATGCTTTAAAATAACCCCACATAATTTGTTGTGCATAAACATTTGAAAAAGTGCTATACCAAATAGGTTTTTAATTGTTCTGTTATCTCTCTCAGGTCCAATTAAATGGCCTTTTCTTGCCTAATAACTAGAGATGGCTGAGGTATTTCGTGCTACCGAGACCTACAACTGATGCCCGTTAATTAGTAAATACTTGACGGTGTATTTTCCACCGATGGCACACAAGTGTTAATTACAGTGTGAGGAGTGGAAAATACACCGTCAAGTATTTACCAATTAACGGGCATCAGTTGTAAGTCTCGGTAGCACAATGGTAGTGCACTTGTACGGTAGCCAGGAGGTCTGGTTTCGAGTCCCGGTCGGATCCGAAAACTTTTGCCCAACTTCATATTATCTGTATTTCCACGTTCTCGGATTGGTAATAATCCGAACTCCAAAAAAACGTGTCAACTTTATCGTGTAAAGTCGTTTCGTGTCAACTTTATAAACGTCGAAAAATTCCTCAACCGTCTCTACTAATAATACGCAAGATATATATTTCTCTTAATGCTCGAAGTTACAATCTAGAGTCACTTCTTTGTTCTGACCAAGGTTACAAACTAGCTTATTACCAAATCATTCATGCCATATGGCAGATTTTTTGTGCGTTTTTCTTCTTTTATTTATTACCCCATTTGTATTTTTGTTTTTTACAATATTTATTCTCCAAGATATTTTGATATAAAAATTGAGCATTTTTAAGATATATGTACGTTTTTCTACTTTAATTGCATTTTGATCAGATAAAAGCATGCCATTCAAATATTTTTGTTATGCAACTTTGATGTTTCTAGTCTCTTTTTTTCTATATGTATTGCGAGAATCTGTTTCTAACCGTTATAGCATAATACAATTAACCATATTATTAATTTCAGTTTTGCATTTTCGATAATCATCTTATATTTTTGATTGTCATTTTATTATTATTATTTTTACCCGTTTTTTCAAAATGAATTTTTACAAAGGATTTTCAAATGGTTACACTAGCCAGATCCTGATTTCCTGAATCAGGTCAGGAAAGCGTTTTCATGGCATAGACAAGAACGGTCGTTCAAACAACACACGAACGGGATGACCAAGAGCGAGACTTTTTTGTTTGTAATCCCCTTCATCGCCCCGTTTTTGTGTCCCGTTCTTGTTCGTCCCGTCGATTCGCCCCGTTATTGTGTATGCCATTTTTACGCTTGCGCGCAATCGATTCCCCACACAAATTTACCCCTATACCCTTTCTGGAAAAAATTTTCGGCCCAAAAATCATGTAAAAAGTCGCCGAACTTTTCGATCAACCCAATAGCTGTTTGAAAATCCTAGATTCTTCTTAATTGCTTGTATAAATCAATAAAGAATAAGTTTTTAATAACTTTTTTTTACAAAATCTAAAAATAAATAAATAGTTTTAAACTATAACTATATATATATACAACATGAAAAACAACTAACTTTAATAGGAAAACTTTGTAAATAATTTCCACATGTCTCCCAAAAACGATAACAAACTGCGTAAATCTCTTAACATACTAGAACAGTCGTTGGAGTCTACAACTTATTCAACGCCTACCCAACGGTTAGTGTTTCTCTGTGTTTTGTCGATTTTAATAGGTTAATTTTAGCAAAAAGTTGATAACTTATGATAAAGAAAAGCAGGCTGTTGGTGATATTAAAGGGTATTTTGCACAGACTAATTTTAGGTGAGAACCTTTTCTTGTTATTAGAGCATGGCGAAAGAAAAGAGGCATGTTCAGGGCAGTGGTGTCCAACAACGTCGACGTTTATCACAAACGTCGACGTGACGTTTAACCTTTTGAATGAGCGACGTTTTAAACGTCGGACGTTTCGAACGTCGACATTGCTGACGTTTCAAACGTCGGCAATATCGACGTTTCAAACGTTCCGACATTTGTAACGTCGTTCATCTAAACGTCGACGGCGTCGACAAACGTCGTTGGACACCCCTGGTTCAAGGCTGTTAGCTAAAGTTTTTACGTTAAGACTTAGGCTTAGACTTGCGCTTAGGCTTAAGCTTAGGTTTTACGTTAAAACTTTTAGTTGTTTTTGTCCAAAAAGGGGTTGTTTTACCGTTTTGGGCTATGCCGAATAATTTCTGATCGTTTCGTACAATTTCATTCAACTTTTTGGCTTTATGTTGTCCGGAACGCAAAAAACTGCACACGCTTGAAAATTTGAGTGTTAAAAAAAGTATTTTCATGCCAACCATTCAGGAATCTACTTTTTGGGCCTGATCGGCTTTTCGTTCCGATCCAGCCCTGGGCATGTCTCTCAAAAATAAATCATTTGAATTTATTTTTTAACATTAGAGCCTGAATTACACTGGGTGAATTGAATCAATGTAGTTTTTTTTAGGCATATAGGAAAAGATGATTTCAACCGAACAATAGAATTACTTTTTGTCTTTCTTGATCATCGAGAATCTTCTCTACGGATTCTTGCAGACCAATGCTTGGACTCGATTTTTCGAGTATCAATTTATCTTTAATAAAAAATCAATAAATTCACCATCTGTTTAGCAACTTCAAATTGGAATGCATTGTTCCAGAGTCATTGCATCACTTTTGGCCATACTCACAAAAAATTTATCGGCTCGTGGAGTTGTTTCCGCATTGAACAAGCTTTCGATGACAATACAATTTTCGCAAGCAAAAAGAGCAAAGTAGGTCTTTTGTACTTATTAAATAAACCAGGCCAAGTGTAGCCCCCGGAAATATTATTAACGGGTATCAGTTGGAGGTCTCGGTAGCACAATGGTAGTGCACTTGGACGGTAGCCAGGAGGTCCGAGTTCGACATACTTTACCAATGGAGGGGGGACTGTCCCGCCCTCATGTAGCTAGCATCGAGCCAAAAGTTAAAGATTCATATAGCCTCGGGGTGGCGAAGCCGTCAGACTAAAAAAAAGGTCCTTTTTGGTCGACACCATATAGCCTTGAGGTAGCTTGTCCTCCCCTCCTTGTTCATGTATGGGGGTTCGGGTCCCTGTTGGGTCCGAAAACTTTTGCCCAATTTCAAATTCCCTTGATTTCCACGTCTCAGTGTGTTAATCCAAGCTCTCAAACTCCCAAAAAACAGAGAGCTATCACCTACAATACCATATAGTCTAACTGTTACACAATGATTTTAGTTTATATGGATTTCACTACTTGAATGCTTTATGCCTAGCTATGAAACGGCCCGAGGAATCAATCCAAACTGCAATCGAGAAGACATCGCCAGTCATTTTCGAATTTCTCGGTCCATTCTTAGTCGATGTTAATATAGAAAAGGCTGAAGTTGGTTTTAAGCATGTGTTCTTACACCAAAATTTAAGGAATTATACAACATTGCAATCTCAAATTTCGATTTAAGTGGCGCTGCGAACCGAGCCGCTTGCATGGTGGCTTCGCAATTGGCTATCTTTGTGCCACCAATATTACATAAAACTTTTTATAAGATATCAAGTACCGTTTACTCGTTAAATCGCATATTGTTGTTGGACAATTTTTAGGCATTATATCAGAATTAGATGATGTTGAACATAGAAATCGACTGGTAGCCTCACTAATCACGTTTCGTTTAATATGGAAAACAATCATAATCAATTCGAATGATTTTTCGATCAGAGCGATCCAAAGGGTATATACATTGTGATCTTGGAAACACTGGAGAGGGGAGCGCCGTTCGGAAGCGCCGCTCAGAAGCGCCACTCAGAAGCGCCGATCCGGAGTGCCGTTTGGAAGTGCCGCTCGGAACGCCTCTTGGAACGCCGTTTGGAAGCGCTTTCGGGAGCGCCGCTCGGAAGCGCCACTCAGTAGCGCCGATCCAAAGTGCCGCTCGGGAGCGCTCCACGTACTTCATATTATAAAAAGATTTTAGCTTTTGTGCAAAATCCTTTGCTGTCTTTACTCATCAACCAATGAAATATTGGTCTCCTCAATCGAGACACTGGAGTATATTTTTCAAAATCCTTCGAAAGTGTTTGATTTTTCACCACTAATGGTACAAAATTCGTCAAGCAGTGCGACAAATTCACCCGAAAAACAGCCGTACGACAATCGTTTCCAGAAAACACCTCGAAAAATGGGCTCAATCGACGATCTTTCTGGTAAAAGCACATATAGGGGATGTCCCATGTAACCTTAAACTAACTTTGATCGAATATATCTAAATTTTTGAAATCGTCACAAGCTGTCGTACGAATCGTACGATTCAGTACGATGGCATCGTACGAAATTTGTCGTACTGTCGTACTTTATCGTAGATAATGCATTTGTATCGTAAGAAGCGTCATTTTTGTCGTACGACATGTCATACGACGCGCTGGACGACAAAAATGCATGTCGTACGAAAAAGTACGACGGCTCATCGTACGAATTTCGGACATCGTACGAAATTCATCGTACGAGCCATCGTACTCGTACGATAGCTTGTGGCCATTTCGTCAATCGTACGATTGTATTTTACACTCATACGATGACTTTCGTAAGATAGCTTGCGTTAGCTTGTGCCGTTGCTTGTGTTTAGTACCATAGCTTGTGGGGACCCTAACGTTACGTGGGACACCCTGTAAATTAATTAAAAAAGTTAGTAAGTGTTTTATAGATGATGAACTGAGCTCGTTTGTTGCAAGTCCTTGGGGTAGTGTTGACGAGATGTCCATTAATAATAGTAAAGCCAATTCAACAGTAGTATCGGATGAAGACCAGGTTTGTTTGGGTCAAAATTTGTGATCCCTATTTTCATTTTAAAGAGAACTTTGAATGACTTCGATGTGGATGCAGAGGCAAATGAGAATTCTATTGCAGATCCTTTATTGAATTCTGAGATGTATGATGAAGAAACACAGAGAACGCGCTCCGAGCCATCACTTCATCCTTCAGAAACTGATCATGCACGAATTCCAGATAACCTTCCAGAAGACATTTGTAAGATTAGTTAGTTACACACCAAATGGTATGAATTTGTTTTAGGTGATCTTGCAACTAACTTTTACCATTATACGGCTCTCTTAATTGCTAGTCGTTTTTTGATCGACAGTTTCGATGGACTTAAGGACGATCAAAAAGTGCGCGTTTCACATAAAATCTTGGCACTTAATTGCCTTAGTGCCGTAGCATCCAGATCTCCGGACATTGTCTCCATTTCGGTTTCCAAAAGTTTGTTTGATATTTACAGGGTGTATAAAAAAACCGGAAATTTGGACGATTTTTTCATGTTTAAAAATTTTCAGGTTGAAACCCGAAATTGTTTTTGCAAAAATGACCTTATTAAGCTAATTTTATTAGGGGGATCGATTGCGTGCATTTCCAAAAAACCTTTCACTTGACCCTGATTCAGGGAAAT
Source organism: Acrobeloides obliquus (assembly GCA_034698545.1). Taxonomy (NCBI): domain Eukaryota; kingdom Metazoa; phylum Nematoda; class Chromadorea; order Rhabditida; family Cephalobidae; genus Acrobeloides; species Acrobeloides obliquus. The sequence continues at coordinate 8,405 of JAQGBS010000518.1, forward strand.
TAGTACATGTTGGATTTTCGCTTCAGTACATACTCTTATTTCCCTGAATCAGGATCAGAGAAGCGCTTTCAAGCATTGGAAATGAACACAATCGATTCCCCGCATAAATTTACCCCCAGAAAGTCATTTTCAGGCAGAAAATCTACAAATTTTTTATTTTCGCTTCAATACACACACTCCGATTCCCTGATTCAGGGCCAGGGAACCGTTTTCAAGCTTCCCTAACCATGAATCAAGGAATCAGAGTGCGTCTATTGAAGTTTTTTTGGAAATGAACACAATCGATTCCCCGAATAAAATTAGCCCTAATAGGTCATTTTTAAAATCATTTTGGAGTCGAAAAAACATGAAAAAAACGACCTAATCTCGGTTTTTTATACACCCTTGGTTTTTACATAAAAATTCTCTTTTAGCCAATCAACAAACAATTATAACCGCATACAATTTCGTGAGTCATGACGATGATGGCGTAAGTATTGCGGCGCTCAACTTTTTTATGAATGTGGAACAGACTATGAATTTGTTAGAAAAGCCTCGAAATTCAAGTGAGTGTATTGGAAATAGGGCACGGCGATTTTCATTTGTGCAATTTAGGCAAAATTCTATCGATGATAACAAAAGTTTTCGAGATTAGAAATCCGATTCGGCTGAAAGGTGCACTCCAAAGTCTTGCCAACTCAATCGACGTGATAGTTGCTGATGATAATGTGCTGATGAAAACTTTCGACTATTGTCTTTCAACTTGCCAAATTGATTACTTTTTGCTCAAAGTAAGGTCGTTAGCCGTATTCTTTTTTTTGCATTTCAATTTTAGATAACTAGAGCCGAGTTTGTTTCACGTATTCCCTGGTCTCGAGTTAGTGCCCACTGCCGTGAAAAATATCAACAAAAGTGGTTGGATGCCTTACTTTCGCAACTATTTGATAGTGATAATCGAGTTGTGAAAGCAACCTCAGCAGCAATTTCTAGGTACTTTTTATATACAAAACTGTATTACAGGGTGAGTAAGGCTGCGCGCTAACTGTCTCAAACAGGTGTTCGAGACGCTAAACGTCTCGAATTGCTGCTAGAGACGTTTCGAAAAAGTTATCTTGACCCTGATTCAGGGAATGTAGTTGGTGTATTGACGCGAAAATCGAAAAAAATATAAACCCTCTGATAGTTTTGATGGCGTTAGAAAGCTGGACATCGTAGCAATCAAATGACACCAAAGTCATGACATAACTCTTTCTGGTTGAGGAGTTATTGCAAATTAGTCCAAAATTTCGAATAAATTGAATTTGATAAATCGTTTCAATATACAGATCATATTGATGATCAATCCCTTCGCTTCAATACTCAAAAAAATTGACTTTTTGGACTAAATTTTTTGCAATATCTTCGCAATCAGAAAGAGTTATGTCATGATTTTGGTGTCATTCGATTGCTACGATGTCCAGCTTTCTACGTCACCAAAACTATCCGAATTGGTTTTGTATTTCCGGAGAGATCCTCAAACCATTGCACCACTTTCTCACTTTTTCATCACTTTACTTGTTTCATGTGATGTAAACGCGCTTACAGAAAAAATACTAATCATATTTTTCAGCATGATCAGCAACGCAGAATTTGGTAGATTAACAAAAATCTTCTTGCATTCCTTACCAAATATTTACTTGGGGTCTGCTTTTGAAAGAATACCCATAGTAATTTTATATATTGAATTTTTATTCAATTTCATCAATCTTTTTAGGTATTGGGCTTTCTCTCAGAATATTCTTTCAACAATAATTCGATCGATTTTGTTACGGCTCAAAATCTTTCTCATGTTTTAGAATGTGTTTTTTCTTTGTTGATTGAAAATTTTCATGATAGACAGGTAGATAGTAAAAAAATCTTCAATGTAACTTTGTCCATTTTCGAAAAAATTTCGAGCCTGCAGCGCTGTTTTGTTTTTGGCTAAAAACATCAAGATTTCAACACAAATTTTTTATAGAAAAACAACATAAGGGGAACCAAGACAATTTTTTTCAATTTTCGGAGAAAAATTGCGAAAAAATTGCCTTGGGTAACGACTTTACAACCATCTTCTTATATTCTGCAACCATTTTTAAAGGGGGTAAACTTTGCAGCAGCAGTTCCGAAAAAATTTTTTTTTAATTTTTGTAAAAAAAATGCTTCCTTGACCCTGATTCAGGGAATGGGGGTGGGTGTATTGAAGCGAAAATCAAACACATTTTCGGATTTTTATGAGAAAACCGTCGATTCTTAAATTTTTCTAGGCGGGGAATCGATTGCGCACATTCCCGGACCTTGAAAACGCTTTCTTGACCTTGATTCAGGGAAGAAATCGGTGTATTGAAGCGAAAATGTTTGATTTAAAAACCCCGTAACGTTAACGAAAGGCCTAGTGCCCTTTTTTGGCATGCTTGAATGCAGCCTCATATACAGAATTTTCAGAGTGGAATAATTTCATGCTTAACTAAACTTTGTGAAGATTTCTCACCAAATATTTATCGGAATTGTTGGATAATGGAGGGCAAGAATTTGACTCACAACTCCATCTTACTATTTGTTGAAATCTTGGAATTTAATTGTACCTCTTTATCGGATCTCTCATCCATTTTGAAGCTAATTTCTTCTCTATCAGCTTGTAACGACTAGTTCAATCATTCATTTAACAAATGACAATTTTTAGGTGTTTTTGAGGAATTAATTTTCCGGTCTCAAGAAGAAGAGAATTTGAAACTAGAAGACCTGTTGAAAATTTCCACAAACAACTTTGTGGAAAAATTAATCGTGGTATATTTACGGGTCATCAATCTGTACTACACAATTTTGGCCGAAGAAAAATCGAAGAACTATGTAGCATCGACCTCAGTTCTCTCTAGACCGAATTTAATTCCACCATCAAGCCCAAGAATGGGTGAAAGATCGCGCGCCGAATCGCTATCCAATCTTATTGGCACGGGAATTCATACTACTAGGCCAACTAGTTATCTGAATTCACCGGTTCTTATTCAGCTTGAGCACAATTTAAGAGGATCATTTCAAAACTATATGGTTAGCTGTGAAGAAACTTTTAGAGCTACTTCGGCTCTTATACTCCTGATTGAACGTGGGGTCTAAAATCGAAAAATTTTATTCTTTGAAATTTTCTCAAAAATGACGACCCTATTAGGGGTAATTTTATGCGAGAACAAAAATCGAATTTTGTTCCAAAATCAAAATTTTCGCTCAAAAATTGAATTTTGCTTAAAAATCGAAATTTTTTGCTCAAAAACCTTACCCCTAATAGGGTCGTCATTTTTGAGAAAATTTCGACAAATAAAATTTTTAGATTTTAAACTACGTTCAATGGAGTATAAGAGACGAAGTAGCTTCGAACTTTTTTTCACAAAACAATTTTTAGGGTTCACTGGACATAGAATTACAAAACCGCTTTAGTGAGGTGTTGGAAGTGGCATTGAGAGGATTATGCGTTTTGTTAGAAGTAATTCCATTCGAAGTGTGTAAAAGCTTTCTGGATGAAATACTGCTCTATTGCAACAATCTTTTCAATATTGCTTTAAACTCATGCACCCAGTTAATCCACCAGTTACTCAAGACAATCTTCTATAAAAATCTCATCAATGTTAATGTTGCAACGATACAGTCGACCATTCTTCGTAATCAAATTCTCCCAAGAGGTATGTGTTGAGAGGACCAGTCCATTCGGAAAAAAACACTATGAAAAAGTTATAAATTCGGAAAGTTCATGAGAAATGGAGCATTTTTTATTTTACGGTAACCTCAGAATCGTTATCGTTGCCGGGATAATCGCGTTTAAAGTTGGTGATGTTTGAAATCTGTGTATTACAACGAAAACATGAATGCAGTGAAAATTTGTGGCATAGACAAAAACGGGATGGAACGATCGTTTAAACAATACATGAACGGGAAGACAATTGTGCGTGTAATTCTCTTCATCGTCCCGTTCTTGTCGCCTTGTTCTTGTTTGTCCCGTCATTGTTTATGCCAAATTTGTCCCTGAATTAATAAAAGTTGTGTATTTACGCGAAAATTCAACATTTTTTTGGCAGTTTTCGTAAGTTGATGAAAAACGAAATTTTAAAAAAAATTGTCGCGTCAATACACAACTCTTATTGATTCAGGGACGAATTTGGCATACACAATGACGGGACGAACAAGAACAGGACATAAGAACGGGACGATGAAGGGAATTACAAGTACAATTGTCGTCCCGTTCTTGTCATCCCATTCATGTGTTGTTTGAACGATCGTTCCCTCCCGTTCTTGTCTATGCCACGACTTTTCACTGCGTTCATGTTTTCGTTGTAATACACAAATTTCAAAAATATCCAACTTTAAACGCGATTTTCTCGGCAACGATAACGTTTCAGAGGTTACCGTAAAAACAAAAAATGCTCCATTTTTCACGAACTTTCCGAATCTATAATTTTTTCATAGTGTTTTTTCGAGTGAACTGGTCCTTTAAGCATCATTCAATGAAACAAATCATTTAAATTTAGATATGTTTGAAATTTATTTAACACATAGCATCAATGAATTCACATTCTTTTGCGCTTTTTTCAATCGTTCAGAATATATGCAACTCCACAACTTAATGTTAGTTCTTCGAGCAGCAAATTCGAATTTTATGATAGAAATTTTTTTAGTCACATGGGCTTATTCCAACCAAATATTTTATCGAGAAAGCGCTCGCCATCCATCGAAGAAATTAGCTTACTGCTGCCAAAATTTGAAAAATTTATTTCCTACCTAGTCTCAAATATTTTCCCAACCACTAACTCTTGGCAAATACGAGCTGTGGTATGCTTTCCATATATTTATGTTCAACGTGATAGTGATAAAAGGGTGTGATAACGTTATCACATGATAATGTTATCACATGGTGTGAGTATCAATGGTACAGTGGATGTGTTTCCATCTTTGCAGTTAAACGACACGGGTTCGACTCCCTTCTATGTCGATTTGTTTTTGCATCATAACTTTAATTTTTTATCTCGATAAAAACGACCTATCGGACAAAAATTTTGACGTATTATACCATTTTGAGCTGATCCCTAGGGGTCATCCAGATATTACGTAATTATGTTAGGGGGGGGGGTCGGTCTTCCTCATAAAAGTTAATTACGTTAGTGCATTTTTGATGATTACATGGGGGAGGGGAGGGTAAATCACCAAAAAGTTGATTACGTAATACCTGGATGACCCTCTATCTCTTACGCTTGGTTTCGATGAAAAATTTTTGTGGCAGATCGTGCGGTTCCCCTGTAAGCCTATTATCACACTTACCCTTACTTATCACTTTTTTGAACATCACTATTTCCATGCTCCCATTTTAATAAAATTTTCCATTTAGATACTTGATCTAATGTGTGAATTATCACTGAATGGTGTTAAATATCAATTAGCAGACCCACAAGCAACTTTATGGAATTCTGTGTTGGGTTTGCTAAAGCAACTGTCTTTCGAAGCACTTCCTATTCTCAGAAATATTTTCTTTTTTACCCTTGTCTTGTCCCGGGTTTCCTACATTGAATTTGCTGACGTTGAAAAACTTTTAATAGAAACATGTATGAAAATTAACGAAAACAATGTAGCACAAGGTTGGGTGTTTAAATTTTTTTGTGCTAAAAATTTTCACATTGTAGTTTTATCTGCTGTTCACTTGGTTACGTTGGAAGCGGTTTGGATCCGTAAAGAAAAGGGCACAAAAATACGTGAATTTCTTAACAAAGAATCGGAATTTCTTTTCCTTCATGCACCTGAGAAAACTCTTCAAATATGGACCTTGCTCATACATTCTTCACGGTTACTAGATGAAGAAAGGTGATTAATTATAACTGCACTATTGTTGAGGCATCTGAGACATTGACTCATTTTTCAAAAATTACTTTTTTGCGATCAAAAATTCAATTTTCCACTCGGAAAACACTATGAAAAAATTATATATTATTTTAGTTGGTCAGAAACATCCTTGGACTTTTTTGGCTTATTTACAGAATTTCATTCCAAGAAACAGATTTCTGATGCGTTGAGCTCAATCGAAACGAACTTTAGCGCTATTATAGCACTAGCTAATTGTTCTCCTGGAACTTTTCGGCCGGTTGACCAACTTTTTAAATGCTTACAACGATTATTCGAATCCGACGAAGAGGTTAGAGTTTAGTTTGGCAAAGTTGGAATTAAACTTTTATTGGATTAAATAACACACCATATTATTCGGATCCCTTTTTTTCTCACACAATTAATTTTTTCTCACATAATTTAATTTTTTCTCACGTCACGATGCCATCATGACGCCGTAGTGACATCGCGATGCTGTCATGACGTCGCGAGGCCATCGTGACGTTGCGATGGCGTCGTGATGGCATCGAGACATCACGACGGTGTCATGACGTCATCGCGACGTCATGAAGCCGCGACGCCGTATGACATCGCGACGCTGATAGGCGTAGCGACGTCAGAAAAATATGTAAGTGAAAAAAAATTAATTGTGTGAGAAACAAATTTATGCCTATTTATTCAAGCATTGATTTAGATTCTCTGTGTTACTAATCTATCAAGAGCTTTACCCATCATGTTCATTCTTCTGAACCAACTAAAAGAAGATGTTGTATTGCTTCGTTTAAACACATTTATTAAAGAACCGGAAAAATATTTGGCCAAGTATTTTCTTTTAACAAATAATTTAAGAATAAAACGTTTTTTTTCAGAAATTTAACGAGTCTATTGCTAGGCTCTACCAAAGAATTAGTCCATTCAAATGAAATTTTTCTTCGCAAAAATGCTTCGAAAATGGAAGAGATACTCATTCTACAAATTCAAACAATACTCCATGCTTATCGTGCTGGTATTTTAAAAAAAAAGTTGGAGCTACTACACAATAGGAGAGGGGGCCACACATGTGAAAAAATTTTCAAAAATTTTTTATTCTGGAAATGATCCCTCTAGGGGTAAAACATGCGAAGGATCCGAATTTGACATCTTCAAAGCGAAAAAACGCTTCCCTTATTCAGGGAAGGCCTGTATATTGAAGCGAAAGTCGCAAAAATCGCATTTTTGTTACTTTTCGCTTCAATACACAGGCCTTTCCTAGACCAAGGAAGCATTTTTTCGCTTCGAAAATGTCAAATTCGGTTTCTCCGCATGTTTTTACTCCTAGTGGGGTCATTTCCAAAAAAATTTTTTCACGTGGGTGCCTCCCCCTCTATTGTGTAGTAGATCCAAAATTTTATATAAGAAAAGTCTTTAGACAACTTTCCCAAAGTTTTACGACTGTTTCGTGCAAGTTTGGAAGAGTTTGAGGATTACAAACTGATTACACAGATGGCCCAGCTTCATCCTAAAGCTCATGCATATTGGCTATCACTTTTATTTGGGATGGATTTAATTAGTGTAGAAAACTGTGGCGTTTGTTTTTCAGACAACTATTCAAGGTGATTAAGTTGGGGATAACGAGTTTTCAACAAATGTTTAGTACTACTAAGGATTCGCGAGCCCACTTAATTTTTTTTCGAAAAAATTTTTTAGCTTTTTTCTCTGGAAATGACTTCTCTAGGGGTAACTTGCGCGCATTGACAAAACATCAAAATGAGTTTTTTCGGAAAATGAGCCGTATCTACTTCATAAGTATGTGATTCTTGTTAAAAATTTGGCCCTAAAGAGTCACATGCTTATGAAGTAGATACGACTCATCTCCCGAAAAAACTCTTTTACATGTTTTGTCAATGCGCTCAATCGATTTCCCGCATCAAGTTACCCCTAGAGAGATCTAGGGGTAACTTTTTCAAAGAAAAAAGGCTAAAAAAATCACGTTAAGTGGGCTGGCTAATCCTTACAAGTAAACATCACGAACTTGGTTGCCTAGATTTTGACAAAAAGTATTAAAAAATGTTTGTTATGGCATCATAGCAAACATTTTTGATTTTTTGTTACTTTTTGTCAAAATCTAGGAAACCAAGTTCGTGATGTTTACTTGTTAGTAGTACCAAGTGTTTTATTTTAGTCATACAAAGTCAATAGTAACCATTTTATTAACGCACAAAGTTTTTGATGAAAAAGCTGATAAGAGTAAAATATCAAACGTATGGCTGAAAGCACAGCCAGAATATTGTGTACGGCTATTGAAGCTAGAATCGAACAAGGACATTGAACTTTTCTTAAAGTAATCTAACAAATTTAAAATTGTGGGTATATATGATTCACGAGAAGAGTGCAAAAAAGTTGGTGCTCAATAGATTGCGCGTATTCCCAAAACATGAAAACATTTTCTTAACCCTGATTCAGGGAGTGAAGTTGGTGTATTGACGCGAAGATCGAAAAATTTTCTTTTTGTACACCAGTTCCATTCCCTGAATTAGGGTAAAGATAATTCTTTCATGCTTAGAAAATGTGCGCAATCGATTCCCCGCATAAAATTACCCCATAAAAAATTTTGGTCCCAAAAAATTTTTCAAGCCCAAAAATTACAAAATGCACTTTTTTAAACTCACTCTGTATTTATTGTAGACATGTATCAGAACCAGTTCTTCAAAATATTCTTGAAAAACAGCATGATTTCTTTTCGAGCAATGATTCAGTAAGAAAACGTTTTTTTATATTGTAAAACTCCAATTATAGCATGCATTTTCGAAAAATATCGAAGCATTCCAAACCGCATTAAGTTTGAAGAAAAACGAACCAAATCATGTAGCCGAATTAATCGCTCAACAAAAGATAGAGAACGAAGGAGTCTTGACAAAAGCCCATGATGACTTGATTTTATTTAATAGTTGGCTATCCGAATCCGATAATCCAGACACCTTGAAAGCAATCTGCCATTTTGTTTGTTTTCTACCAGAGAAAGAAGTTTTCAAGTTGTTTCATATTTTGGTAAATCACTTTTCAAAAATTGATACTATTCTAAATTTTTTTAGCATGAGCATTTTCGCCAACCATTTATCGAATGCATGATTGGCACCGCAGAAGATATGATCAAGCGATTTTATTGTAACTTGCCCTTCCCCCCAAATTCTTATTTTGAAGCACTTCCTTTAGGTGAAAGCAATATTCGAACTGAAACAATGGAAGAAAATTGTGGCAAGCAAGTTCTCGATAGCTTGTTTGAAATTATCATCGAGGATAAGCATCTACCTGCCTCAGATGGTATTTTTATTTTGGCACGCTTTTCCGAGCTTCCAAGTGATTACTATAAAATTAATGAATTCAAGCTTGTTGGACATGTTGAACGCATTTTCAATAACTTCTTTATTGAGACTTTGGTACTTTTTTAAAAGATTAAAGACCTCCACTAATTGCGTCTCGAAAATTTGAAAGCACTAATTACTGCACTAATAGAAAGTTGGGGGAGTACTAATTGGGAGCACTGATGATGCATCTCGACGCGTTTCTTGATGCGTCTCGAGATGCGTTTCTTGATGCGTCTCTAGATGCGTCTCGACGCGCATCGATGCTTCTCCTTGCGTCTCTCGATACGTCTCGACGCGTCTCTCGATGCTGTTGACGTGTCGCTCGATGCGTCTCGACGCGTTTCTTGATGCGTCTCGACGCACATCGATGCTTTTTTTCAGATTGCTTGTTCTTTGGAATTGGAAACAATCTCAACAAATTACTACAAAGCTTTAGCATATTTCTTTACCCAACCCAAAGTGGTTGATTTTTTCAAAGACCCCTATGAATGCATCGATATGTTGCATCAATTTTTGACTATGCTGCTGAAACTTTTAGAAAAGATAAGTTTCTGAATAATTTCAAAGTATTGATTAGCTTTAAGATATACCTCGATGGCAAAGGCACAAGATAGAAAAGAAGCATTGGCATGTGCAGGTTATTCAAGAGGCTAAAAGCACACTATCTAAAGGTATTTATGAAAAACTTTTTTAGTCAAATTTTTTAGATGATATACTCGAAATATTCAATCTAGTCCAAAAAGCTGCTCATTTAGCATCTCATATGGATTTGTTTGAAAGTGATTATGCCGCCGAAATCTCCAAGGCTATTAAAGGTTTGAGCTTGTCAATTACTAAGTAATTGTTTATTATAGCTATCTGTCGTCTGCCAATTCTATCGTCGATGTTTATTGTCCCCGAGGAAGCATTAAAGTATATAGATTCTTTAAAGGCCAATGTCACGTACCTACAGTTTTATGCCAAAAATTATTTCCAAATTGGCTAATTTTTGTGTATAGGGGTAATTTTATGAGGGGAATCGATTTTGCGCATTCCCGTGTGTAAACGCTTTCTGATCCTGATTCAGAGAAGGTGGTGGTTGTATTGAAGCGAAAATGGACTAAATTAGATTTTTCGATTTAGAATCGGATGTTTAGGGTTTTTTCTAGGCGGGAAATTGGTTGCAAAACTTGAAAAAGCTTCCTTGAGTCAGGGAAGGTAGTGGGTGTAGTCCATTTTCGCTTCAATACACTCACCACCTTCCCTGAACCACGGGTCCGTTGCTTAGTTCCGGAACCGAAAGTTGGATTCAGGGTCAGGGAAGCGTTTTTATCAGGGTCAAGGAAGCGTTTTCCCACTTTGAGAATGCGCGCAATGTTCCCCCACATAAAATTTTTTGGCATAAAACTATATGTATGCGACATGGACCTTTAAAGAGTGACACCTGGGCTTTTTAGACTTGATTGGCTATTGAATATCGATCTACGAGCCAATGAAATCGTCGTTCCTATGGTCAATATTCACATGCTTTCGAACCCAACAGTTCTGCGTGATTTTGTTTGGCGCATTCTTTGGCTCGGCTGGAGCTCTCGCGTACAATTTGAAAACTTTTGGACCTCTTTATTGGGCGTACTTTCATCAACACCAAGCGGAGAAGAGCTTTATCAATCGAACATGGTAAAATCCATAAAAATTTTTATTAAAGAACCAGTCCAGTGGGACAAAAGTTAGTTGATATTTGTAAAGTTCATGAAAAATGGAGCATTTTTTGTTTTTACGGCATGCTCTGAATCGTTGTAGTTTTTGAGATAATTGCGTTTGAAATTTTGAATTTGTATACATGTTTTCGTTGTAATACACAAACTTTTTTGAAATTCCAAATTTCAAACGCAATTATCTTGAAAACTACAAACATTCTTTTCAGAATATGCCGTAAAAACAAAAAAGGCTCCATTTTTCATGAACTTTCCGAATTTCAACAAAATGGCAACTTTTTTCCCCACTGAACTATGTCCTTTAAAGCAACGTTTATTAATTTTTTAAAGAATGTTCCGCAACAAATCTTATCAAGCTGTATTGCAATTGAAGTTCTGACCAATATTCTTGTTCAAACAGTTCTTTATCCAGAACCCGGGAACACAGTTATTAGCCGATTCGTAGTGAAGCACCGTGAGAAGGATGAAAACGAGTTATTCCTTCAATCGCTGTAATCACTGTATCTTGAGAAATGTGTAATGTTGAAAATCTTTTAGTGAAGGCAAAAAAGCAACAGTCTCAAAGGCTTGGCTTCAATCTTCATTAGATACCTCAGCTGTCTATAAAAGGAATTTGGAACGGCTAAATTATCATGGTAATACATATGCACTTGGACAAAATTCTGTGCTTTACTTATGGTCGGCAACTGGGGTGTTGGAATGTTCGGCGGACAGCCCACCAGGCGATCCAAACAAGAAGTTTAAAGTTAGTCGTAACCAATCATATTTTATGCAGATTATAATCTTTTAGAAGAGTATACTTCCACATAGCGTAAGTGACTATCTACTGCAAGCTAGTACTGATTTGGATACAACATCCTTACTCCGAGCATTGTTTGACAACTTTTCGCACTGGTGTGATAGAGGACTGGAAATTTTGCCGCTGCCTTTATTGACAGCTACAGTTAAAGCTGTAAGTGATCAGATAACGCATTTTGATAACAGTAATAACGATTTTTATGATACGTTATCACTTGCAGTGATAACGTCACTAAATAGAATCGGAGGGAGGGTACCACTAAATCAAGTTTGACAGTATTTATACTTTTACAATGCATCCTTACGTGTTCGTGTTGGCGGAAAATTATTTGTTTCTACAGCCAACTCTCGATTTAGTGACATCTTGATTTAGTGACCCCTCCCGAGAATTTTCCGTCCAACATGACCACGCAGGGATGCATTACAAAAGTATAAATACAATCAAACTCGATTTAGTGACACCCTTCCTCCGATTCGATTTAGTGATCACTAAATCAAAAGTTGACTGTATCTATTTATATTTTTGCAACGCATCCCTGTGTGGTCGTGATGGCAGAGGAGAATTCTCAGAAAGGGTCATTAAATCGAGAATTTACTGTACCAAATTCATAGCTTTTCAAATTTTGGAAAAGCACCCCTCAACATTATTCAATATTTTTCTTTAGATGGCTATATTGTCGGATTTATTCGATGACATTGTTAGCTTTAAGTCAACTTATGGACACATGAAAACTCTTTATGCTTCAAAAGTTTTGGTAGGCTTTTAATAGGGTTGAAAAATGTTCGCATCATAAAAGTTTAGGATGACCATCCAGCAAAAGCCTATGTCATCTATACCCTTCTTAAATGTGCATCGGTAGTTGACTTAGTAA
>JAQGBS010000519.1:0-20961 GCA_034698545.1 Acrobeloides obliquus
GGATAATTTTGGTGTCATTTTGTTCGTCTCATTTAGCTATAAAAAATTGCTACAATCTTCATTTTATGAAAATTTAACAATTGATTTTTCCGCAAAAAATTCAAACAAGTTTGTGTATTACAACGAAGAGCTTGTACACAAATTTAAAATTTTAAACGCAATTATCTCAAAAACTACAACGATTCAGAGCATGCCGTTAAAACAAAAAATGCTCCATTTTTCATGAACTTTCCAAATGTATACAAATTATGAGCACTTTATATGACTGGACTGATCCTTTAAGCCTAAGCCCATCGCGTGACAACTCCCTCCCTGGGAGTTTCACTAAATCGAGGTTGACTGTAGATGGTTATGGAAAATTGTTTTTGTTAGGTTACTATAGATGTTTCGTCCATTGAAAATAATTACACACAAATTTGCCAAAAATCTTAGAGAAGTAGGTGGATATTTTTCTTACAAAATTTTTCGATGACCTTAGTTATAATCGAAAATATTAACCTTGTACAAAAACCTTTTTTTCATTCAAGTGGTTTGTACTCATTCGAGCCCACAGACAAGATAATTACTGTAGGTACTTAACATATCTCTTCAACGAATCATAAACATAAAATTTTTCGATGTACTACTTGCATGGAAATTTTGCAAAAATTTGCACAAAAACGCAAAAATTGTTATGTTTGACAAGCGGACAATAACATGGATCTTGACAAGATAAGTTATCAGCTGCCTTCATTGGGGAAGAGGGGGGGGAATTTTTAAACTTTTATAGTTTGTTTCAGCTCCAACAAAAAAAGCTGGACCCAAAATTCAAAATCCGAAGTCGGCATCTCGTCCGATCTGACAAGTTAAGCAACGCTGGGCCGAATGAACTATCTCACGTTCGATTCCCATCCTCTCCCTTGTGTCCAAACTCAATAAAAAATTTTGCATATGTGTATTTTTATGTAAGGAACACGTTGATAAAGTTATTTTTTCAAAAAAAAACTTACGAAAACGCTATTTTTGACAACTTTTTTTTACGTTTTTTACAACTTTTTTTTAATTTAGTGTTATTTGAAAAAGTGCCTTCCCCCTCCTCCCTACTTGCCTGACATTTGATGTTTCTTTTTTATTTTTTCTCTCGCTCTAATCGGCTAATTTGCAGTCTACAATTATAGAAACTTTTTATAAATACCCATTTTGGAAGCACGCCTCAGCTAATTTGATTATTAAAAATTGACGTGAATTGTGCTAAGTATAAAGTTATTTTAAGAAATTCTACGCCTTCGCAGTTCGTAGTTTGGTCGAAACTTTTGAAGGAAATGTTTTGTATAACGTTTAGATTGAAAAATTGCACAACATTTTTTAGAGATTTCAATCAAAATAATATTGACTAGCCCGAATCCGCGTCTATTGGGCACAGATTCGGGCCACACGTGTACAAACGCACCCCGAAAATGTTGACTCTCTGCGGGCGGGAAAAACATAAGAAGGGACCAAGGCAATTTTTTGAAATTTTTTCAAAAATTTTAAAAAATTACCTTGGTCCCCCTTATGTTTTATTGAGCAATGGGACGAAGTTTTTTGTTTACGGATCGCCTGCAGCCCGCGGACTGCGGGCAAAATGAGTCTCGACCGCAATTTTTTTGGCGTACGGGTTGCGAGCGACCCTCCCCCCCCCCAAATTCGGGGGTGGTTGTACACGTGTTATCCGGGCCATACATTTCTATAGATACCAAAAACAACAGCAACTCAAAACACAACAAAAATTCACACAACATAGTCTCATACAAATACGCACTCCCTCTCCACCCGCCCTATCATTTATTATCTGAGTATTGAAACGAAAACCTGAATTTAAATTCCTGAAGGAATTTTTGAAAAATCCTGCCGCCAATTGATAGAACGCATCGAAAAACGGTAGTATCCCCAAATTTCGTAAAAAATATATTCTTCGTTTTCGAGAAAATTTAATTCAAAATTTATTAAAAATGGTCGAAATTCACTAAAAATTATGCAAAATTTTCAATTTTTGATGAAATTTTCTACTTTTAACGAATTTTCAATTTTTTACGAATTTTTCACACACTCCCTCCCCATCCGTCCTATTACTAACTTCCCGTTTGAGGAATTTATACGTGTGTTAGACAAGAATGGAAACCGTCTCGGCTCGTGAAATTACCGGGAACATCCCGAACTCTGAAAATTTTGGGTGACGTTATAAGCATGCAATGAAATGTATAAAAGATCTGTGCCCCCCAACCCGAGGGTTCTCAAATTCCACAAGTGGACCAGAGACAGTCATCAAATGTGTCTCGTTTGCTGACTGGCGCACTTGGAGGTCAAGTGTCATTCGCAAAATTTCCTTTCAAATATAATTGAGCGAATGCAAAATGGTTTCGTATCTATACTTTGACCTTTCAATACACACTTTTGGAGGATTTAGCAAAAGGTTGGCAAATAAACAAAATTTTTGCAGTGTTATTCTTAGAAGATGAGAATTTTGTATTTGTTGTTGGCTATTAAAAATTGTTTAAAAATATTCTTTCATTGATCTATCTTGTGATTAATCTTCGCGAGAGTAGCTATAGATCAACTCTTTTCATGGCGAGAATCGGGGCGCGCAGGGACGAATGGCTAGGATGCTGGCCATTCATGTTATTTGCGTGGGTTCGATCCCACCAGGGTCGAAAAAATTTTTATTTTAGCGATTCATAAAAAGTTGCAAACCCCCTTAAAACTACTTAAAAATGTTTGTCTACCATTGAAAAAAAGTACATATTTTTATACTACATATTTTTAAATTTTTTGCCCAATACTACATATTTTTCAATTTTTTGCCGAATACTACTACATGTCTTTCGTAAACGGAAGCTTGTGCATGTGTGATCGGAACGATTTCGACTTCGATTTTTCCGATTTCGACGCATCACTAATGCACGCCGCACGTTTTGGAATCTCGCCATGGAATAGAATGTATTTTTTTGTGAACATTGATCTCCCACAAAATACAATTCTATTTCAAATTCTTCTTTTAATAAAGAATCACTTGATTTCATGTACTTTTAGGCACTGTCTTGATAGGAAATGATGTTTACTTGCCTTTTCAAATCCTAGCAAAACATAGAATGGCAGCAACAATTTTTTTTCATTTTTTTCCATCTTAGAATCATTAAACAAAAAACTTTTTTATACGCTGATTGCTAGGTTTCGAAAAGGTAAGTAAACATCATTTCCCATCGAGACAGTGTTTTGAGCACAAAAATTAAATTTGCTAGTCAGAAACACAGATTTTCTTGTGCTCTGTGTAGGCAGGTAGTTCAAGCAAACCTATTAATTTTCTTATATTTTTAAATGCGTGTGGTCCGGACAACAGACGAACATTCGTGTCCGGAAATGCGGTATATAACGACCGGACAACACGGATAAATCATGGAACGGACAAGTCGGACAACGAACGAGGTGGACAAGATGGATCACAAATGAGACGGACAAAGCTTGTCTGCGGTCAAGACGGACAAAATTTTTTGACCGCGGACAAGTCTTACTCGTCCTATGGATTGTCCATCTTGATCGCGGACAAGCCTTGTCCGTCTCATTTGTTGTCCGTCTTGACCGCGAACAAGCCTTGTTCGTCAAGGTATTGTCCATTGTTCATCCGGATGAACAAAGGGCACATCTCTGGCTGAGACACCCTGTATATTCACCAAATGTTAATGAGTCAAAAGTCAACAGATTATGTTTGCAGAGTGGTTAATTTTAGAATTATGTAGTTTTTGACTTGCTGCAAATTGGCCAGAAAGGCTAAGGAGCTTTTTGGGTGACGCAAAAGAATTAGTCTAATGAAGTTTTAATCCGAAAAACACTTTTTGGAGATATTTAAAAAGTTTTATATGAGGAACGATTGCACACTAGTCAAAACATAAAAAGCGTTACGATCCTGTTATATCCTCAACTGCCCTGAATTCTAGTGATCCATCGGAGTCGCGATTTTGTTGTACCAGTCTAATAGATAACGGCAAAAGTGGAGTGAGCATCATCAGATGGCGGTGGACAAGTGGCTAGAGATGCTGGCAACAGTGTCAAAGGTCTTCGGTTCGATCCCGGATGAAGTCACAAAGATTTGGCCAGAGTGTCGGAGACTGGTAGGGTGACACTTTCCACTGGTACAACGAGAGCAGCGTACGGGAACGTCCTTACAATTTCGGATTACAGTAAATTTCATTCGAAATTTATTACGGGTCATTCAGTGACTACCATGGTGTAGTGGTCCGGTGCGCTGTCAAGGCATCACCGACACTAGCAAGGGTTCGGTTCCTCTTGCGTTCAAAAGATTTTTCCTTGTTGGAGTTTGGCAACTCCGTCACTCATATCTGGCGAATCACAAACTAAGATTCACTTCAAGACTTTTTCAGTTTTTCCAACATTTTTTTGTGAAAAATTGTCTAACTATGAATATACCAGCTTTTTTTGCAGGTAAAATCAAATCGACTCAGGTGGGATTTGAACCCGAGACCCTTAGACTCGAATTTTGGAGCACTACCACTGAGCCAAGTTCACGATAAAAATGATGATTTTTAATTTTGCTTATATTCTGTTAAGCTTTTTTTCTGTCTTTGAAATTTCGAGCACAGACATTTACCATCTTAACTATAAAATTTGAGGCCAAAGGGCGTGCTGTGTTTAGGACGTCTCACTGGTCTTTATTTTTTGCTCTTCCCCCAAACCTTTTTTTTCAATTTGATAATAGGCTACACAGTCTATTTACAATAAAATCGGAGGAATTTATTGAGATCACAGTCGATGGCTACGGCCATATTCTTGTACTTTAGTTTCGTTGTCGTTCATTGCTTCGAATTACCATAGCACAAAGTTCTCGTTTCACAATCCAAAATTTAAGCGCGTTCGCTTCCCGTGACTTTCTATTTTCCTACGACTAATCTGTCATTTTACAGTTGCGAAGCCATTCTTCCTACTGATAAGGGGGATTCCGGTCGTGTTTGGCACTAGTTGAATTGACGGAAGAAGAAAAGATGGACACTCGCATGTGAAAAAAATGACAAAATACGACGGAAAAGGCACAGACGTGTTAACAGTGAGGAATTTCAGCATGGCATTCACATGTTTAGAAATGATAAATCATGCAATCTTGACAGCCAAATAGAACCAAAAGATAAATTAGGACCAATGACCAGTGATCAAAACACGGAACTTGAAATCATGTGAATTGTTGATCATACACCCCCCACATCTAATTTACTTTTTTGAACATTAATTATTTATTTGGTAGCAAACTTTTTTTTTGCAAAACATGTGTATTACAATTAAGAATTCTATTTTTGGAGAAATATTTTTAGAAGATTTTTACGATGACATTTTGAGATTAAGGTTAAATTATTAGTCTGAGTGTCTAAGTCAAGTCTTTTGTTTTCTTAATTTCAAGTCACGGTATACAAAAAATCCATTAAGGGTCAAAATTTAAAAAAATGTCGTCAATCGACTCAGCTCGTCGAGTACTTCAAAATGAGTATCATATCATGGGGGTTTTTTGTGGGCCATTGCCCCATGGCCAAGTGGCTAAAGCGCTCGGTCTTTACTCAACGGGCGCGGGTTCGATCTCGCATCAAAATTCTTTTTTATTTTTTTGTCAACAGTCATAAAATTTTTGCATATCCATATTTTTATGCGGGGAACACGATGACGCAATTATTTTTCCATGAAAACTTTTGGAAAAATCGAAAATTCTCAAAAAAGGTTATTTTCTATTTTTTCAAGTTTTTATGAAAAAATAATAGCGCCATCGTGTTCCCCGCATAAAAATGTGGATATGCAAAAATTTTTATGACTTTTGAGAACAAAATAAAAAACTGACTTTTGAGCGCGGGATCGAACCCGCACCTTTTGAGTGAAGGCCAAACGCTTTAGCCACTCGGCCATGGGCAAACTTGTGGCTATTTTTAAAAATCAGTAGGAATTTTTTATTGAAATGAAAATTCTATTTTTTTCTTATTAGAACGATTTTTATCCTATTATTATACTCGAAAACCTTATTCATTTTTTCTCAAAAATCGAATTTTTGCTCAAAATTAAAATTTTCCTCAAAAATTGAATTTGAACAAAAATTTCAATTTTTCCTCAAAAATCGAATTTTTGCTTAAAAATTGAAATTTTTTCTCAAAAATCGAATTTTTTTTTCTCAAAAATTGAATTTTGTTACAAAAATCGAAATTTTTTTCAAAAATCGAATTTTGCACAAAAATTAAAATTTCCCTCAAAAATCGAAAATTTTCCTCAAAAATCACCTTCCCTGAACCAGGGAAGCGTTTTTCGCTTCGAAAATCTTAAATTCGGATTCCCCGCATGTTTTTACCCCTAGAGGGATCGTTTCTAGAAAAAATTTCCACGTGAATGGCTCCCTGTTGTATAGTAGCTCCTGTCTTTTTTTTAAAAACAGTGTGCCTCAAGGCCCAAAATAGTCATAAAATGCACTAATTAGTGCCTTTGTTGGAATCCCTATTTATGCGTGTACTTTTCTTTCTTTTCTTTCCCTTTTTTTGCTCGTAAATTTAATGTTTATTGTAAAATTTTCGAATTTTTTCTTACGAACGACTTTTGGTCGGGGGAATTATAAGTCCATAGATCAGCTCCACTATTTAGCATGGAAAATAAAAAGATAAGAAGCACGAATCACATGAACTGGTTGCCAATTCCGCACTTGAGGTGTTATGTCATGGACAGATTCGCGTATTGGCGCCGCTCTTATCAGTTTCACCTTTACCTTTTATCTCTTCTACTATTTTCTTGATGGACTCGCTTCACGTGTTTTGCGTTCTCTAAGAATGTTACATAATCATTTTTTGTTCAGGTCGCCATTTTCTTTCTGAACGAAATTTTTTGTGCTCAACTAGATTTTACTCAAAGCTTCATCGTAGTCTTGTGAACAGGGAATGAATAGACTATGATGAAATTTATTTTCCATTTTAATTATCCTTGTAGACAAAAACTTTTCTTTGTTCAGTAATAAGCTTAATGTAGTTCATGAGTAGAACACAACAAACAAAAAGAAAATGCAGGATCAAAGACCAAAATTTACAGCACACACATAAGGCACAAAAAATCTCCGCAAGCGGCGCAGTCCTCGTGAACTTTGTGTTTGGCTCTCGATTTTTTTAAGCGTTCAATTAACAAGACAAGACGATGATGCATAAAGATGAGGTTTGTGCAGCATTCTAAAAACACATACTACCTTTTTTTGCAAAAAAATGATCTTACTAATCCCTGAAATTTGTTGAAAAGACTAAATCCTTTTAAAATCAAATTTTTGTCTACCCGGAAATTAGGCTACAATTTTGAAAATTAAGTTGATTTTTAATGCATGAATAACACATAAAGCACATTCCACTGGAAAATTTGAGCAAATTAGATAGTTTTTGCAAGAAAATTACATAGCGATAAAATTTTATGCGAAAATTTGCATCTCAGATATGCTCAGTACACACAGAGCCAAAATTCAAAGACCAATGGGAAAAAAGAAAGATGTCTACATAGGGACGAAGGTACGCTGAAGATGATCCAATCAGTCTTTTTGAGCGTAGCTCATGTTTTCGTGTCAATATCGAAACTTTTTCAAAAAATTCGGATTTAAAGGTGTAATAAAAAATAGGGACGAAGGTACTTTCAGATCCAATTAATCTTTTTGAACGTAACTCATGTTTTCGTGTCAATATCGAAACTTTTCAAAAGATTCGAGTTTCAAGATGTAACCTTATTTTAAAAGTTGATATTTTACTATAGAAATGAATTTTTGACGAAATTTTCTACCTTCCTAGAGTTTTTCTACGCGCTGAACAAGAATCTGATGCTATTTTGTTGCCCTGGACCTCGGAAACATGGTCAAACTTGGCTTGCAAAAAAATAAATTTTTTGGAGTATTCCACTCATAGGGGTGTCTTCTAGTGGTCAAATCCAAAAAATTCTTTCGGATTCGTGTAACCATGGAATATACCATCTTTTTTTCGCAGGCGAAATCAAATTGACTCAAGTGGGATTCGAACCCGAGACCCTTATATTCGAAACTTAGAGCACTACCACTGAACCAAGTTCACGATAAAAATTGGATTTTCAATTTTGCTTATATTTTTTTCGTTCTTGGACTATTTTTAACACTTGTAGCTTTCTTTTTTTTAATTTTGAGACTTCTAAAAACAGTTTGACTTCTGAGAAATGTTCTAATCTTGGACAGTGTAATCGGATTATTTTTTATCGTTCTTGGATCTAAATTTGATTTTTGGATCGTTCTTGTACCGGAAATCTGGGCTTTGAATAGAAAACTGACTTTTGGACTGATTTTTTGTCGTTTTTCTCTGGGCTTTTTTCATACTGAGCAATGTTAAAAAATTACTTTCCTTTTTTAACTTACCCTGTTAGACCACACATCAAATTTTCGGAAAATCAGCCGCCCTCAATTCCCCTAACGCATTTCGAGGAACATAATTTTATGACATTTGATGTTTCTCGCTGCCGAAGAATTTTGTTCCCCCACTTTGCTTCCTTCCTCATTTCCATATGTGATGTGAAAAAATTTTTATGGCTTTTGCAAGAAACGCGCACAATCGTGTAAGTCCTTTAAAAAGCTCATTTAAGACGTCATTGCACATACACATGTACACTTTCACCCACACCGATGAATAAAAATATAGAAGAATTGAATGGATAAAATGGAGCAAAACACAGACTAGATGTCGACGGGGACATGAAAACATCAACATTCACAGCCACCATCATGGCTTCCTTTTTCGAATGCGCCCTTTCTATCATTGGGTTCAAGCATGACGTGGACTATAATACATCAACTTTTGCTGAAAATAGTACATGGAGAGACAAAGACAACAACCTTTTAGCAAGCTAAAGGTCAAGCAAAAAAACGTTTTCTATATTTAGTCAATTGTGATGGTTAATTTGACTTGTTAGTTTTGAATGAAACATTGGAACTATTGATTAGTTATCTCAATGAATGTAAAATTTTTCGAAAAAATTTTTTTTCATTATCTGAAATTGATCCCTCTAGGGGTAATTTTATGCGGGGCATCCGAATTTCACATTTCCGAGACCTGAAAATTTTTTCCCGAATCAAGACAAGGCTAATTATGGCTTCATTTTTGACAAGAATCACATGTCATACGTCATATAAATAGCCTTGTCTTGATTCGGGGAAAGATTTTCAGGTCTCGAAAATGTGAAATTCGGATTCCCCGCATAAAATTACCTCTAGAGGGGTCAATTCCAGATAAAAAAAATTTTTACCTAATCGATGCTAGTTCCAAATTTTTTTTCAAGAATAGTACAGGGAGAGTAAAAAAGGCGCACAATTTGACCCAGGTACAAGCTTTCGTTGTAATACACAAAATTTTAAAAATCGCCAACTTTACACGCAATTGTCTCGAAAACTATAACGATTCTGCACATGCCGTAAAAACAAAAAACGCTCCATTTTTCATGAACTTTTTGAATATACATAAAAAATTGACTACTTTCTTCCTACTGGACTAGTTCTTTAAGGGGTCCCATGAATTTTTATCACAAAGTGGTCTAATTTTTGGACACCAAATCCTAATCGTTATGAACATTATGGAAGAAAAAAGGCCCATCAACAGATAAGAAAATAATAATAAAACCCCTTGCCTAACTGAACTAACTAATACTCTAACATTTTTTCTAATTTTTTCTGCCAATAAACACTTGTTCGAATTTACGTCATCCTCCACATTCTCTCGTGCTACTACAATCAAGTTTTTTCTTTTGTCTTATGTTATTCATATAGCATATCATTTTTATCCTTTCACATTTACGCTTAATAATAGGTAAATCGCGTGCGAGACTCCCCCAGAGGAAAAAAGTTGATTTTTTCCATGAGATTTTCGTAAGTAGGTTTTTCTAGGATTGAGGTAATTTCGTTCTCATTCATTCATTTTTATATACGAACTTTGGCCTTCGGATACCTCTCGCCTGCACTTTTAGCTATCAAAAAAGAAAAAAGAGAAGGTAAACAATATATTTCTCTCTACATTGATGTCATAATCCCGCAATTTAATAGGAAAAACGTGTGACTAGTCTAGAACAAAAATACAGAGTCATTCAGCACAGCCTCCTACCAAAAAAAGTTGAATATCTCAGTGAAGTTAAAAGATTTTCATATGCGGTGTTTTGCATTTTATTAGTTGACCAATAAGACACAAGATGCAAATATTTTCAAAAATTTTGAACGAAAATTTCTGAAAAATTCGTAAAAAAGTGAAAAATTAGACAAAAATTGAAAAATTTGTATAATTTTTAGTGAATTTCGACCATTTTTAAACTTTGAATTAAATTTTCTCGAAAATGAAGAATATTTTTGTTACGAAATTTGGGGTACTACTGTTTTTCTATGCGCTCTATTGATTGGCGGCGGAATTTTTCAAATTCTATAAAGAATATAAATTCAGATTTTCGTTTCGATACTCAGACTCGTTCAAAATTTTTGAAAATATTTGCATCTTGTGTTCTATTGATCAACTAATAACATGCAAAAGACCGCATGTAAAAACCTTTTAAGTTCGCTGATATATTCAACTTTCTTCGAGGGCGAGGTTGTGTTGAATAGCCCTGTAGTATATAGTCACAAGAAGGAAAGGATATATAAAAAATGAAAAGATGAAAAAACAATGAGTTTTCGTAGAACACCTGTATAAGAGTCATTTGATCGAGACGTTGTTTTTTGGCATTTAAGAAAATTCTGTGTCAACTTGTGCTGCACCCCTATATTCATATAAAGATTCCTTAAGGAATTCAAATTTAGGTCTTCGTTTCGATACTCAGACTCGAAAAATTATGCGAATATTTCAATTTTTAACGAATTTTTTAATTTTTGATGAATTTTTCAATTTTTGACTAAAAAATTTGACATTTCAGAAATTTTTGGCAGCTTTTTTTTAAATTTGAAACTATTGACTAAACTTTTTTTAATGACCCAGTAAATATATCAAAAAAATTTAAACGCCTTGCAACTTTTTTTTCAAAATTTTTCCTTTTTGCAAAATCCGACTCAAAGTGACCGAAAACATCCTTTTTTGACATCCATTAAAAAAATGTTCTCTTTCATTTTTTAGTATCATTTCAGCCAGTACAGCCCTTTAAAAATGCCGCCTCCAATACCTTTTTTAAATTTTCCAGGTCAACTTCGAACATAAATTTCGAAGCAGCGCAGATCTTCTTCTTCTTCCCAGACTTCCTTGTTCCTTCTTCTTCCTTTCCCATATCATTCGTATTTGTGTAGGTGGCAGCATAAAAAATTTCGTATACGCTTTTTTATTTCGTCCGAATATTCTACGGATGCCCGTTGTTTTCTTGATGAGCAACAATCGTTTGGGTGGATTCGTTCTTCGTTTGCACCACTACGGCGATCTTCTTTTGGTCTTATTCTTTTTTTAGTGGAGAATTTTGATCGATTAGCGAAGGAATTTTGGAGCTACTATACAATTGGGGGGAGGGGCTGCCCAAGTGAAAACTTAAAAAAATTTAAAATCTTCTCCCCTTTTAAGGAGAATATTTTCTTTTTAATCTTTGATTCACTCTATAAAATAACGTTATACTTTTTTAAGGCTTAATTTAACTTTTGTAGCTTTATTGTTTTCGTTTCCATTTTCGAACATTCAGCGTAACAATTAATATTCAATGGTGTGAAAAAATTAAAAATCATATAAACTTTTTCGCTCTTTGATTAAATTATGGCTGAGTTGATTCTCACTTTACTCCTACATCATTCTAAAGTAGTTATTAAAAAAATTTTCCTCGTACAGAAAATGTATACTCCTACTTTTTTGTTACAATTAGCGTGGTCTACAAATTCGAGTTGATATATCCATTTTGTATTATATGTTTAAACTTTAAAAAATTTGGAGCAAGTTCCCCTCGTTCCCTCCACTTAACGTTGACTAAACTCGGGAAAAAAATTTTTATTTTCTTCCTGAGATTACCCATTTAGGGGTAATTTTATGCGAAAAATCAATTACGCGCACTCCCGCAACCTGAAAACCGCAGAAAAATGGTGAAATTTTGCCAAAAACGATCACGTAGGGATGCAGTTCGATTTTTTGAGAAATGAACAAATATCCCCTTATGCATCCCTGTGTGGTCGTTTTTGGCGAATTTTTACCATTTCCTTTCGGTTTCAGGTTGCGGGAGTGCTCGCAATGGATTTTACGCATAAAATTACCCCGAAATGGGTAATTTTCGGAAGAAAATAAAAAAATTTTTGCCGAGTTTAGTCAACGTTAAATGGTGGGAACCAGGGCCGTTGCTTAGTTCCGGAATTCGGATCCCGGAGTCAGAAGTTGGAACCGGAGATCGGAAGTAAAAACTTTCGACTTCCAATTTAGTGCAAATTTTCCAAATCGGAACCAGAAGTTTTTACTTTCGATCTCCGGTTCCGGAAAATTGTACCAAATTTTTCGTTCAAGACTTTTTTTGCATATTGAACCTTAACACAGGGCAACCGATATCGTTTTTTGAACCATAATTTTGTGTTGTATATAAAAAATTTTGATAAAAAGTCAATTTTAATGAAGGCAAAAAAATTATTTCGATCGGGGAACCGAACCCTCGATCTTACAAAGTCAAAGTAAGGCGTATTACCACTGAACTATGGAGAATAAAGATTACTATTCGATTAAGTCTCAATCAATAATTTGTAAATTTTTCGAAACCATCTTTTTCCAAAAAATTTTTTGGTCATCTTATTTTGCATAAAATTCTGGTTCGAAAACCATTCAGGTTA
The DNA here is from genome assembly GCA_034698545.1 of Acrobeloides obliquus. Lineage (NCBI taxonomy): Eukaryota > Metazoa > Nematoda > Chromadorea > Rhabditida > Cephalobidae > Acrobeloides > Acrobeloides obliquus. The sequence goes on from JAQGBS010000519.1 coordinate 12,791, forward strand.
CAATCGGCCTTCCCCGTTTTAAGCTCGTTAACACCTACTCACTACATGTTATACACATGCTTGCATAATTATAAAAAGTTCTTGCTCTAAAAATGTCGCCATTCAATTTTGCGTCTGAAACTCCGTGCACAAATCAACCAAATGACGAGAAGTTAAATATATAAACACCTTACATCTACCGTAGTCTTTTTTGCTAAAAAAGATCCGCCTCGCGAGAAGCCCGTAGAAGCACATTTCTTATTAGTCTAGCGTATTATTTTACGATTTCTATAATACTCATAAGAAACGGAAGCCAGCCATTAGGTATGTTCATAGACTACTCACTACAGAGGGAATCCAGATCTGGGCGCCCATTCAGAAAGAGCCAAAAAAATCAAAAATTGACGAGGGGCTTTCAAGATCTGACAAACTCAGTTTTTTTCGAGACCTAGCTCAAAAGTTAGGAAAAAATGTGGAAAAAACGAATATAAGATTGATCTTTTCATTCAATTTTTTACGAATTTTTTATTTTTGATAAATTTTTCAATTTTTTTCCTGACCCCCCCCCCCCTATCCTTTTTCCTGTCCCTCGTTTAGTTTTTTCCTGATCCTCCTCTAATGAATAGGGATGTAAATGTGATGTTTTAGAACGTTTTATAACGTTTTATGACATTTTGTGACTTATTGATTCTTAATAGAAAAGTAAATAGAATTGTAAATAGTTCAGTAGTAATGTGCTTGTCCTTGAATTTAAAATGCCGAGGGTTCGATTCCCCGATCGAAATAACTTTTTTGCCTTTATTAAAATCAATTCTTTTCAAAAATTTGTTTTGAAAGTTGTTCAGCATAGCTAAAAATAATCGAATATTCCTGAATTTTGAAGAATTACTCCCCGTGTTAATGTTTGCTCATTTTTTGCTGCACTTCAAAAACATATTTGCTTGTTTTTTTGGCTAAATTTTTTGCACATTTTTGCAAGTGTTTATATACTCAAATGAATCATACGGTAGTCTGCTTGTTTGTTTGAAAAAAGCTCATCAGCGCGCAAACTCTAATCGTAACGTGTCTGTCATGTGCGAATCAGCGTACTCGAAACACCAAGTTTTCCCCCAATTCCGGTCCATGGCCGCGACCATTTCTTTTTATTATATTTTTTGCAGTAGACTAACCTCGTGATGATCTCCATGTACTTTCATCTTAAAACTGATGAAAACAAGAAAAAAAGAAAAGAGAAGCTCTTAACTGTTGGCCGAGCCGCTCCCGGTCTTTGGTCTCATACACTTTTTATACATAACACATTATGAGTTTTGTCGATTGAATGAAACAAGAGGAAGGAAAAAGGTGACCGGTTTGTTGCTAGTTATTTTGGTTTCTATGCAAACTGATTACCATTGTTGTAATATGAAATTGGGCAAAAGTTTTTGGACCCAACCGGAACTCGAACCCGAACCAGTCTCTTGGCTACCGTCCAAGTGCACTACCATTGTGCTACCGAGACCTACAACTGATGCAATTAATTGGTGAATACTTGGTTGATTATCTTAAAGCCCTACGTCCATCTTATACCGTTAATCGATTAAATGACACATAGGTGTTAATCACAGTGTATGTAGTGGAAAATATACCGCCAAGTATTCACCAATTAAAAGTCATCAGTTGTAGGTCTCGGTAGCACAATGGTAGTGCACTTGGACGGTAGCCAGCAGCCTGGTCTGAGTTCGAGTCCCGGTCGTGTCATTTTCATATTAACTGTATTTTCCACGTTCTCTTAGCCTCATCGTCGGCATTACACTTTTTTCAATCATTTGATTAGCATAATAATATTTTTGAATGACATGAGAAAAAAACTTTTTTTCTTCTCTCTGATGAAAATGATGTTTGGTGTAGGAGTTGATTAAAATAGTAACAAAAGGCAAATAAAATGATGGTGAAGACTTTTACATGCTGACGTAAAAGACTAAAAATAGTTAACACAGATCAGACAATTTTTGGGATGATACAACAAACGTTTGTTACAGTTGCTAAAATTTTTAATCTACATAAGATCTTGTTTAAAAAAATATCCTTCGTAGAAACATCATAAATTACCTGAATCAGTGTCAGGCAAATTTTTCATGAATCGAAAATACACGCAATCGACTCTGGATAAAATTTGCGAAGAATCATTCAACCTCGGAAAATTGAATGATATTAGAAAAATTATCGAATTTAAATGTTTTGGGTTATTGAAACGAAAACCATGAATCAGGGATTTCGTTTCAATGTTGTTTTTCGGATAAAGTTTTGATTAAAAATATGGTTCTATCCTTTTTTGGGGGTGGAATCATTTCATTTGACACACCATGTATAGTTTAAAAAGTATAAAAAATCGATTTTACATATCTGAAAATTTTAGTAAAATTTTATACGCAAGCATGCCCGAGTGGTTAAGGGGTTGGACTTGAAATCCAATGGGCTTTGCCCGCGCAGGTTCGAACCCTGCTGCTTGCGAAATTTTTTGGTTTGTTTTTTTACTTTTTCTTAAAGGACTAGATTAGTGTGTCCACTTTTGGGTGAGTAGTTGATGCCATGTGATAGTCTATTATCACTGATAGAGCACAAAATTTGGAGCAATTTTTGCTTTTATGGTACTAATTGAAAATCTAATCTTAAAGAGTTATGAGCAAAACAAAATTGATAAAAATTTTCAAACCAGTTTGAAAATTGAAACGAAGAGCTTGTGAATAAATTGAAAAATTCAAAAGTAGACTGATCCTTTTTAATATTTTTTTGCAAAATTTTTTACAATTTTTTATCTTTTACTTGTTTTTTTATAAATTACCAATTTTCAGAATTACTCATTTTTGCGGAATTTCTCACAAAAACCTGCTTGCACCCACCTAAAACACGACACGTCATTTTATAAATAAGTTTTTGAGAGAGCCTAACTAGATAGAATGAGTGTTTTAAAAACATATTTGGCGTAGAATTAGTCATCAAATAATTCCTTTTTGCTCCGGAAAGTGTTTTACTCTTATCTTGTTTGTGAAATTTTTAAGCATGACCTAATGACTCGAAGTTTTTGCTCTATTTCGAAATTTTTTTTATTAAATATTAAAGTATCAATCTAGTCGGGTTATTGAACGAAAACCAGGAATTAGGGATTTCGTTTCAATAACCCAAAACATTGTTCAAATTCGATCATTTTGGTGTCATTTTATTCGTCTTTTGACCACAGGAAAGGGTCGAATTGGCAAATTTTTGAATTTTTCTAATTTTTGAACACAATCGTTTCAATATCGCTGACCCTGAGAGTCAATCAAATTGCTCATGAAACAAATTCAACTATACTAATCATGCTCAAAAACTTTTCTTTACAGTAAATTTTCTATCCCTTTTCACACTTAATCTTAGGTTCATGACATTCTTGAAGTTTTTTGTACTAAATGTTTGTTTCTCGTGAAAAAGCCGTTGACGTCTTATTCCAACTTTTCTTTTTATTAAATGAATATACGGCTATTATCCTCATGGGATTGCTTTTTTATTGGACTGTGTTTTATACATTTCCTTTGAATGGTCATGCTTTCTCATTGACGTTTCCGACTTTTTCCACACACAAAAAAGTTGTTTACTTCCACTTCCTACCTAAGAGGCTTACCTTCCTTAAGCAACACGCATGGTGTGAGAATCCATTCTAGAGCCAAGTTGATCATGCCTACCGGAAATGCATCACAAAAATGTACTTTTTTAATGAGAAGCCCACATGACTATCCATGGCTCATATAGGATTAGAATCAAGTCAGGGTATTAACTAATCAAAAACCAAGACCGGTGGAAGTAGAGACTTATATATGTGCATAGCTTTTAATTTGTAGTTTTTAGTAAGCTTCGAACAGGTGAAGTACTCCAACTGATTAAGTAGGAACTATTCTTTGAGCACTAGTTACGTTTAGGCTTATCAGTCCACGCGGAAAAAATACTATGAAAAAGTTATATATTAGAAAAGTTCATGAAAAATGGAGCATTTTTTGTTTTTACGGCATGTTCTGAATCGTTGTAGTTTTCAAGATAATTGATTTAAAATTTTGAATTTGTGTACAAGCTCTTCGTTGTAATACACAAACTTTTTTGAATTTTTTGCGGAAAAATCGATTTTTGCATCATTTTAAATTTTCATAAAATGAACATTGTAGCAATTTTTTATAGCTAAATAAGACGTACAAAATGACACCAAAATTATCCAATTTAAAAATTGTTTGGGTTATTGAAACGAAAACCCTGATTTCATGTTTTCGTTTCAATAACTCGAAACAATGTTCAAATTGGATAATTTTGGTGTCATTTTGTTCGTCTCATTTAGCTATACGAATTGCTACAATGCTCATTTTATAAAAATTTAAAAAATCGATTTTTCCGCAAAAAATTCAAAAAAGTTTGTGTATTACAACGAAGAACTTGTACACAAATTTAGAATTTCAAATGCAATTATCTCGAAAACTATAACGATTCATAACATGTCGTAAAAATAAAAAATGCTCCATTTTTCATGATTTTTCCGAATATATTATTTTTTCATATGGTTGTAACTGACTGGACTGGTCCTTTAAGCTAGGCTGAGGCTTGAGCTTAGGGTTAAGCTTAGACTTGGGCTTAGGCTTAGCTTAAGCTTAGGTTTTTAAAAAAGAACGTCAGAAAATACAATTATAAAATTAACGTTTGTATTCATTAATAACCAAAGAGCATATACGTAATATCCCAATTTAATATAGTTGGTTTTAAGAATAATACTATAAGTCTATGTAAATTATGAGGTAAGAAGTATTTTGAGAAGCATGGAGTATCTTTATCCTGTACTCTTCCACTTTAAGACTTTGACGCTCTCTTTTTAATCAATCCTTGCTAATAAAAGGGCGATTTTTTATAAACATCTTAGTTAGTCTATATTTTTGTGGTTGCAATCGAATGTTAATGTGTTATAAATAGAAAGCACAACGCCCTCTTTTGTTTGTACATATAAAAATTTTTATGAACCGAAAAATCTAAATCGGAAAATGCTTATTTGTCTCTCTCTAGGGTGGTGCATCCACGTTTTTTTGTATATAATTTGAGAATTTTTTTATAAAATTGCCCTAAAAATATGGACTTTCTATGCAGGGAACACGAATTTGAAGTTATTTTTTAATGAGAAAGTTTTGTGTATTCCAAAAAACGGTGGGTGTTCAATTCCCTCAGCCATGTCATATTCCTTTTTTGGGATGCGTAAACCTAGCCATTAGGCCATGCGCACCCCCGAAACAGAATTTAAAACTTTCCTTCATATTTGTTTTCTTTTGAACTTTATTTATGCAAAATGACATGATTTTGTCACACGTTTTTTCTGATTTTAAAATTTACGTCATTTTGAATCCCACTGTTTTATATTTTGTTTGTGAAATTGAGAACATTGATACTCATGATGTTACTTTATGTCATCTTTGAGTAGTTGTTTGTTTGGCCCTTGTGCTGATTTCACAATACTTGGCCAAGGTCATTGTCTCACAAATGATCACCAAAATATTTTTTAACAAAACAAACGAAAACTCGAAATTGGCTTCAATTTCACATCAAAAATTGAGCAAAATATATGATAAACAATCTTTGAACATTACAGGGCGTACAAAAAAATTTGAGCGACTTTTTCATGTTTTTTAGATCTGAAATTTTTTCAAAAATGACTCTATTAGAGCTAATTTTATGCGGGGAATCGATTGCGCGCATATCCGAAGCATGAAAACGCTTCCCTGACCCTGATTCAGGGAATCGGAGTGTATTGAAGCGAAAAATTTTTGATTTTCTGCCTGAAAATGACTTTCTGGGGGTAAATTTATGCGGGAATCGATTGTGCGCATTCCCGAAGCTTGAAAACGTGTCCTTGACCATGATTCAGGGAAATAAGAGTGTGTATTGAAGCGAAAATCGAACATGTACTAATTTCCTTGAATCAGGGTCAAAGAAGCATTTTCAAGCTTCGAGAGTGCGTTCAATCGATTCCCCGCATAAAATTTTTAGAAAAACATTTTCTAGTCCAAAATTCATGAAAAAATCATTAAAATTCCACTTTTTTGGGACCCATAAATTTTTTCAAAATCAATATAGCTTGAAAATTATAAAAATAGATTTTTTTATTTCATTGCTGTCCTTTGTTTTATCAGCTGGCTTCCAGATAGGCCCCAAAATAGCAACTTCTAACTATGTTCGAATCGAAGATAGAATCCAAATTTGGGCTAGAAATCAAAAACTAACACCAAATTGGCCCTTTTCATCATGCAATGTGATCATCGCTCACAAACAATCCCACTTCTATAACTCGTTTGTATTGTATGTGATTCATGTGCTTTCCATTTCTCAACCCGGGACCCAAATTTGGAGTTTGCACATTTTTTCTATTCCCGTCGCCGAGTCGTTTATCGTTGGTCGCTGGGAGGAATGTCGCCTAGTCCCCCAAATAGTTTCCCTTGTTTGTTGGGAAATTCGTTTGACGAAATTGCTCTTTGGTCTCCATTTTATTTTTCATATTCTTGTTATTTTGTACTGTAGTAGACAATTCTTGAACTGAAAGTGTTTCCCCATGTCTTTTGAAGAGGAAATGTCACACGGGAATGTTGGTGCCAGGGTTGGCCAGGAATTAACTGCAAATAACTTGTCTCTTTCTTTCGATCATCGGTTACTTTTTTGTAATCAAGGACGTGTCTCGTTCTCTCCATTTCGTATTCTTAAGCCAAAATTGGGAGAATGAATCAATGGAAAAAAAGAGTTCTTTATTTTTGTTCTTTGTTTGTTCTGTGATATGGAAAAGGGGTTTGTTTTATGGCTGAATTTCACGCTGAATTTTTGGTGACATAATATGACCGTTTTTGAAACAAATGCGAATTTTAAGAAAAGTTTTATTGTACACGATGCTTCAAAAAAGGGACATTGTGTACAATATGAGATACAGGGAGTGCCCTTTTTTGGGGCACCCTTATCTCCTAAGAGAATGATAAACACAATTATGACTTCAATTTTTTTGAAAATTTTTTGAGAGCATAGAAAAGTCTAATTCTCTTGATTATGTTGTGATTTTTATATTCCTTTTTTTCGAGAAAATATTTTTTTATAGTCGAAATAATTTTTTTGGATATCACAGAACTTTTTATTGAATCAGGCAATGTGTAATTGAAACGAAATGAAACATGGATCTTTATAGTTTTTATGCATCCCTGCGTGGAAAAATCAGGATTAGTTAGTACTAACCTTTTAATATTAAACGAAAATTGTCTGTTTGTGTCACCGAATTTTGTAACCTTAAGTCCAATCCCGTTACGACTTAGATTTTTGGAAAGAGCTCGGTGAGAGAAGAAAGACGACACCAAAATTATGGGGGTACCCTCTCTGAAAAAATTAAAAATTCAATTTTTCATTTTTGCCTTTTCAACTTAGGTATTTGGTCAGAAATGACAAATCGTTGTCTTCATGGCTCAATTGGTAAAGCGTTAGTTTTGCAGTCGGAAAGGCGCAGGTTCGATTCTCCCCTCCCCGTCGAGATATTTTTGCTTTTTCAATAAATGTTCTTTTTTGAAAAAAAAACGAAAAATTGGATAAAAATTCAAAAAATTGACAAAATTTGAGGAAATTGAAAAAAAGTCGAAAAAAATTTTAAAAAATTGATTTTTTCAAATTGAAACAAATGAAAAAATTCGAAAAAATCGAAAAAAATTGATCTTTTCAATTTGAAAAAAATTGAACCGAAAAACGCAAAAAAAATTTTGGGACGATCCTTGAGCGCTCGGTCTCCCGGTTCTTAGTACTAATTCTTATTTTTCCCCCGTACGACCACGCAGAGATACATCAAAAAAGCTATATAAGGATCCATGTTTCTTTTCGTTTCAATATACACACGTTGCCTGATTCAATAAAAAGTTCCATGGTAGCCAAAAACAAAATTTTCGACTATAACAAACAACTTTAAATTCCAGCGATTCTTTGAACTTTGATTTTGTCAAAACCGGTGAAAAACCAAAGTCCTGTTTTCTTCTCCCCGCCATAATTCATAATGGCCCATTTTTAAATTCATTCAAACTCATAACGATCATATTCGAGCGCTGTTTGGATGAGCACGAACTTTATTCCATGTGTACGAATTTCATCAAAACAACCTTGGCGAAGTCGATGAAAAGCCGCCTCTTCTCCTCTTT
>JAQGBS010000520.1:0-20946 GCA_034698545.1 Acrobeloides obliquus
AAGTTCCAGAAAGCAACACGACTGTAAATGATGATATTAAAGAACAACAGTCTGCACAATTATCCGCCATTTTTATTCTAAATTGTGCTACGACATCGATGCTGGATGAACTGATTGAAGGAGATATTCGTCCAAGATATTCGGCCGAATTATGCGAATTTTTGAATAGTTGTTTACAACAAGTTGATCAGAGACCGAAACTGAATGCATTATCAAAGTCTTTATTTTATTCAATTAATAATTCGGATGACAAATTTACTATAGCTAAGGAGTGCATTTCAAAATTTAAGGTAAAAAGTACACATTTTACTACAGGGTGAGCGGAAATATCCTTTCCCTTTTATGATAATTCATATTTCTTCATAAAAGAATTTTTTCACACAAAGTGTTCTAGAAAGTTGTTCATGAGATCACGACGAACAACTTTGTAGAACATCACTTTTTGTGATCTTAGTGCCATTTTAAAGCTCACGTTCTAAGCTTCAAATGATACCAAGATCATGATGTATAGATTTTCCTATCAAAAAATATGACAAAAAGTGCTCTAAATTGCGAATGGGAGGGGGTCGGATAATTTCCGCACACCTTGTATATAGGAAATTTTTAGAATTACAAAAATGGTCTAAATATGAATAATACAAACATCAATATTAGTGTACCCAAGTCATCTAATGTCAATATTAATATATGTATCAGTGATTAAATTTTATTTTTTATTGTTTTATATAAAATTAAATTTACTGTTTAAGAGGCGTCACAAAAATTCGAACCATCATGGCGAAAAATGACATTTTATGTCAACAATCTGACCTTAAAATTCGTATATTTTTCCATTTTTGCCCCATAACTTTTTATTGAATCGAAAACTTCCCAAAGTGGTATAGAGAAAAGATATAGAGGGGATCGAGAGGAAGCGAATAAGTGGTCGCTGGGACCCTGAAACAATTTCTACGAGGAGTTATGGCCATTCGAAAAAAGGATAAAATTTCGTTATAGGACCCTAACTTCATAAGTGCCAAACGACCCCTAGGAAAATTTTTTCAAAAAATTTTTGACTACGACGCTGGTCTTGTGCTTTAACTAAAAGATTTCACTAAAATTGTTCATTTTTGTCATTAAATTCAAAGCCGCAGGGAAAATGTTTTTTGGCCCAATTTTTATTCCATCTAGAGAAACATACTCTGCACAACTTTTCATAAGATCACTTTTTGTAAACAGTCACATAGCTCAAATTTCGTCAAAAAAATCAAAACTTTGAACAGCTCTAAATCTGAATGAATTTTGAGCCATATGACCCGTGTCCATTGGATATGGCTTATACTATTTTAACCAGCTGTTTCACAAGAAGAGGATATTAAGTGTTTTCTTACAGATTTTCTTATTTTACCACAAATCCTGGACTAAAAAATGTCCCATTTATTATTTCTGATGTTGATTACGGTTTACTTGTGTGCTAATATGGCCCTAGCGGAAAAATATCAGCGTAAGTGGTTTCTAAAAATTTACAATTGAAAATCAAGTATATAGAAAATGAAAATCCGCTTCAAAATCCTCATCCCAGAGTTAAGCGTAACTGGCCATTTAGAAGTTCTCAGGACAACGCAAATATAATAAACAGCTATTATCAAGCCCAACCAGGTGATAGTAAATTTGTAAAACATATTCGAAAGCCCTTAGCTCTTTATGTTGACCGAGCTTTTGGTGATGAGTTTCCTAGGGTTAGAGACTCGATTATCGATTACCAAAACCGAGGTTATTCCTTTACACAGGCTCATATGCCCTGGAACGGATAGAAACCAGCGAATTGGGTCCGTAACCCGAATAACGATGAGCTTGAGCGAACAAACCCCTACAATGGTATTAATAAGTAGGAGTTCATTTCTCAATAACTATGCTCAACCATTCTATAACCATTTTCGACGCAATGGAAACAATGAAATAATAAACAAACTCAATAATAAACAAAGTCAATTTTCATGAACAAACATTTTTTCTTTTCTCAAAGGACCAGTCCACTTTTGAACCGAATTTGTGCTCAAAAGTGGAAAAGAAATTTCACGTTGAGACAACCACTTTTTGCTTTGGAAGTAAATTCCAATTCAACAATCCTGAGGAGATATTTGACATAGAAAATTACATAAAAATTTATTTATACATTTAGATTATTCTGTTTTAATTGCATAGGAATGATTCTTGCTTTTTGATAAGATAATGAAAAGATGACATTACATATTCGATTTTATTTTCACTTTTGCTTTTGTCTTATTATACATTTGAAACCACAAGAGCAGTTGGTTGGTCATGAAACTATCGGTTTTTCTTTTGGGATTTTTTGCCACCAGTGCTTTTTCCTTGGTTATACCTCAAAGGAAGTATTATATAGGGTAAGGCTTATCTTTAAAAACCTCAGCTACACCCATATCTTCGTGACCCCCTCCTCTGAAGGCATGACCAAAAATGGGCTACTTGATCCGAGGACCCTCCTCCAATTTCAGTGGATCTCAACGAGACGAGTGGCATTACTCGTTTTTAAAATTACGAATTTCCTCTAATTTTACCAAATAAAACCACCGTGCTTTCTGCATACACAATAACGGGACAAACAAGAACGGGACACAAAAACGGGACGATGAAAGGAATTACAAGCACAATTGTAGTCCTGTTCTTGGTCATCTCGTTCATGTGTTGTTTGAACGATCGTTCCATTCCGTTCATGTCTATGCCGTGATTTCCCCTGTATGATGACCCACTCCCCCCAATTTCGGTGGATTATCGTTCTGTTTTCCCTCACTGCAACCCCTCCAATTTTTCTCTTTATTTTCTCGTCCTCCCTAAAACCCATTGATGCTCTATAATCTTCTCCGGATATACTCATAGAAAAATCTTAATTTTAGACATTCCGTTTGGAAAGTCCATATTGGTACTCATGACCAAGCTAAAGCCATCCAAAACCTTGAAATATCTCATGGACTCAAATTAGACTTCTGGCGAGACGTTAAAAGAGTCCCAGGTTCAGCCGATATTAGAGTTTCACCCAAGGATAAGCCGACATTAAAGAAATTCCTTGACTCACAAGGCATCCCATTTCAAGTCAAAATTGAGGACGTTGACAGGTAAAATAGGTGTTCACATACAAGGTGTTTAAAAAATTCCTGTCACAACATTTTTTACCGAATTAACACAAAAAAACAATGTCCACTTTCAACAAAATTGCGTTCTTAGAAGTTTTTGGGAGATGCATTTTTGATAACGTGGAAGGGGGAGGGGTGTAAAAAATCCAAAAAATTGATAATTGTGGACAGCCCCTAAGATGTCAAATGTCAAGGGTAACCATTGGAAAAATCGTTTTTGAGCAACTTTTGACCCATTAAAAATCAATATTTTAGTTTAATTCAAGAAGAATTGAATCGATTAAGTAAACGAAGAATATTTCAAGCAGGAGAACACCCATCAAAAATTACGCTAGACCAATATCACGACTATTCTGAAGTAGTAAAAGTTTAGGCTAGAGGAGAGAGAATCCAAATTTACCCATTTTCTCAAAAAATATTCAAAATTTGCCAAATTTTCACCAAAACTTTTCATGTTTTGAGTATTTTCAGCTTAAAAATAAGCATTTTTCACAAAAATTTTTTCTTGATGTTCTGTTTTTTGCTATAACTCAAGGATATTTGGAATTTTAAACATTTTTTAAAAATCTCACATTAGCAGGGGGTATGGGGGTGCGAAAACTCTCTCCAGGGAGGGGGAAGGGAGCTTTTTTCTGGACTCTTGTAAAACGTCAGTTGGATAGCCCCTAAGTATATTTTCAAAAAATGTAGATCATGGCATATTTGGATGCAACAGTATCACAATATCCAACCACTGTATCGAAGTTTTCCGTAGGAAATTCTTACGAAAAACGTGCTCAAGCTGGTGTTAAGGTATAAAAATTTTCTCAAGAAATACAGAGAGCCCCAAGAAAGGACACTTTTGCAATTTTTCAAATTTTTAATTTTCACCAATATAACCCTATAGAGGTTTTTCTATGCGAGAAATCGGTTGCGCGCATTTCTGGATCTTGAAAACGCTTCCCTGACCCTGATTCAGGGAAGAGACATGTGTAATGAAGCGAAAATTAGATAATAAAGGGTCAGAGAAGCGTTTTCAATGGGTGCAATCGATTTCTTGCAAAGAAAAGTCCTGGAGTCTTTTGATGAAAATTAAAAAACTTGAAAATTTTTTTAAAAATTGCGAAAAATCCCAGACGTGCCCTTTTTTGGGGCATCCAGTATATAATTCTGAGTTACAAATTTACAGATTGGCAACCCAACTGGTAATAACAAACCAGCTGTTTACGTAGAAGGCTGTATCCATGCTAGAGAATGGCTAGCTACTGCAACCATGCTCTACATTATTGATCAGGTATCTTTTTATAGGGTATTCCGGTATAGGCTCTAATGTAATGAAGAAGGATAGAACGAAACGAATGAAATGATCGAATAAAACGATACAAATGAACCTACATAATGGGATGAATTCAGGGTTTTCGTGTCAGTATTCAAGCAAATTCAAACCCGTTTCCGGACAAAATGAAACGAAGAAGATGGAATAATACGAATGAAACGATCGAATAAAACGACAAGAATGAAAAGACATAATGAAACGAAACCAAATTCAGAGCTTTCGTGTCAATATTCAGGCAAATTCAAAGCCGTTACCAAACGCCGTCTGAAAATGACATCATTTCCAGAAGGCGTCCGGAAACGGGTTTGAATTTACCTATTGACACGAAAGCCCTGAATTTGGTTTTGTTTCATTATGTCGTTTCATTCGTATCGTTTCAAACCTTTCGTTTCATTTGAGTCTATTTCATTCCGCACAAAAAAAAATTATTTGCTCTTGGCATGATCGAACTCTCATTCATTTGAGTACGACATGAAGCTCTTGCCACTTCGCCATGGGGGATGAATTTTTATATTGTTAGAAAAATGTATATTATATGTTCCGAATTTTTTTAGCTCACCACAAACGCCACTAGTTACAAATCCTTACTCGACGCAATCGATGTCTATGTTCTCCCTGTAACTAATCCAGATGGATATGTCTATACTTGGACTACTGACCGCATGTGGAGAAAAACTCGCTCAGGACCTAGACGAAACTGCTATGGTGTTGATCCAAACAGAAATTTTAATTTCAAATGGATGGGTTGGTTGATTGATAAAAAACAGAATAAAGTTTTTTTAGTTGCTGGAGCCAGCACGGATCCCTGCTCTGAAGAATATGCTGGTCCATCACCAGCTTCGGAGATCGAAGTTCAAAATCTTCAAAATTTCTGGGGTGCTAATAATAAGACGATCAAGAGTGTTTTTGATATTCATACATATAGTGAAGATTTTATGTATCCATATGGTTATGCGGAAGGAGCTTACCCGCCAGATGTTACAAAAATCGTAAGTCTCTCTCTCCCAAACACCACTAAGATGAACGGGGAAAAGGAAAAATTATTAGGTTTATTTAAAAAAAGAAAGACGACATTTTTTTATAGCTCGATAAGACGAACAAAATGACAACAAAATTATCTAATTTGAAAATTGTTTTGGATCATTGAAACGAAATCCTGATTCATGTTTACGTTTCAATAACCCAAAACAATCTTCAAATTAGATAATTTTGGTGTCATTTTGTTCGTCTCGTCAAACTATAGAAAACGCCGTCTTTCTTTTTTAAATAAACCTAATAATTTTGGTACAGGTTCTTCGTTTCAATGCTCAAAATCGTTTGAAAATTGTTCTGTTTCGCTCATAACTTTTTACCATTAGATTTTCAAGTAGTGCCGTAATAGCAAAATATGGGACATTGTTTGTTTGCTAGACCTTTTTCGGTCCGAGGTCGAGCCTCCTCCTAAAACGATGATATTTTAGAAAGCCTTGGCAGCTCAAGCCACCCAAGCCGTCAACTCTGCCCATGGAGAACATTTCGTATATGGCGCTATCATTGATATAGTCTATCCAGCCTCTGGCTCAACCATCGATTATTCTCGAGCTATAAACAACATCGACTATTCATATGCCATGGAACTTCGACCTGATGGCAATGCGTAAGTGTCACACGAATTTCTTACGCATAAAAATCAAATTTCTAGAGTTAATGGTTTCGTCCTACCTGAAGATCAAATCCTCGAAGGAGCATCAGAAGCGTGGGCAGGAATTTCTGTTGTGTTTCAAAGAGTTGCTAGTGGTCAATAAAATCAATATCATTTGTTCAAATCTTCTTTGATAATTTTCAACCCATTTAGGTTTTTGCATGCCAGGAACTTGATTTTGACATTATTTTTTAGTAGACCTAAATGGGTTGAAAATTGTCAAAAAATAAAAAAGTGCAAAAATATTTCGCCGCTGGAGGGAATCGAACCTGAGCCTTATAATACTGGGTTTCACAGAGGTCAAAATCGAAAAATAATGATAGAACAGTTTTTTTCATGTAATTTTAAGAGGAATTTGCATAACAACTTTTTTGAATCGCTAAAATTAGGTCCAGGAATCGAACCCGACGGGACCGACGTTGCTTAACTTGCCAGATCGGATGGAGTCGCTCGAAACTGGGGGCGGGAAGTTTTAGATAATATCTATTTTTGAAACAGGCTATACCCCTAGGGAGTCATTTTTAGAAAAATAAATTTTCGGACCCAAAATGTCAAAAAAACCACTTTTTGCGCCACTCTGTAATATCATAGTTGTCAAATTTAGCACCACCTTATAAATGTGGAAATGGATATTGTGAAGAAAGTATATGCGACGATCATGAACATGGATGTCATTATTATGGCACTTGTATTCAAGGCCAATGTCTTTATTGGGGTTCTTCATATAAACAAAGGACAATTATATAACAGTTCATTCATTTTAGAACTTTCAATAAATGGCTGGGAAGTAGCAAAAAATCTTTGTCATAGTGTTGGGGCTTCATTGATTTCAATTCCAAATCAAGAATTTCAAGATTCCATTTATGGTATATCATACATAATATTTTGTTAAAAATAGAAAAAATGTGCGTGCTCGCGAGCGGGAGCCCATTGAATTTCTAAAATAAAGAAGTTCACATTTTATCTAAAATACAGAGTAGCTAAAAAAAGAGTGGATTTTTGCGATTTTTCGACCAAATTTTCGCCAAAATAATTTTTGGACTACATAATAAGGGGGGCACACACGTGAAAATTTTTTCTGGAAATAAACCCTCTAGGGATAAAAACATGTGGGGAATCCGAGCTTGACATTTTCAAAGCGAAAAAAACGCTTCACTGATTCAGGGAAGGCTTATTGTGTATTGAAGCAAGAATCTCGCAAAAATGCGATTTTTGTCTAAAAACGATCCCTTTAGGGGTAAAAATGTGCGGGGAATCCGAAAAAATAACCCTAGGGGGTTTTCTATGCTAGGAATAGATTGCGCGCATTGAAAAATCTTGAAAACGCTTCCCTGACCCCAAATCAGCCTTAAAAACCATAAAAAATTACAAAAATATTATTTTTTGAGGGCTGATTTGGTGTGAGGGAAGCTTTTTTGTCAATGCGCTCAATCGATTCCTCGCATAGAAAATCCCCCATAGGGTTATTTTAGAAAAAAATATATATATAATTTTCGGCGAAAATTTGATCAAAAAACCGCAAAAATCCACTTTTTTTAGCCACCCTGTAAAGGTTTTTAGACAACATTGTTTAGACAAACATTTTTAGGTTTTATTGGTGATATTGAATATTGGATCGGCTTATATTCTGACGATTGTGCAGTTCCAACGTGGGTATGGGATGAACCCAGTCGCGGTTCATTACCTGTAATTTTTAAGATATTGTTTTGCTAAAAGCAAGAACATAAACTATTTTAGCTCACTCAGACTAACTACACCAACTGGGCTCGTTTTGAACCTGGGCCGAATGCAGGTTGTGCATGTGTCTCAGATAGAAATACTTCAATCGATGATCACGGATGGAAACATGATGAAAACTGCAGTGATGTGAAATATTTTCTTTGTATGAAAGAAGCTAGTAGGCACATTAAAAGGGGTCAACTTTTTATAGGGTGTATAAAAAACCGGAATGTGGGCGATTTTTTCATGTTTCCGAAAATTTTTTTTCAAAAATGACCCTATTAGGACTAATTTGATGCGGGGATTCGCATTTCCAACGCTTCCCTGACCCTGAATCAGGGGATCGGAGTGTGTATTGAAGAGAAAATCGAAAATTTTTAGATTTGTTGCCTGAAAATGATTTTCTGAGAGTAAATTTATGCGAGGAATCGATTGCGCGCATTCCCGAAGCTTGAAAACGCTCCATGATTTTGAATCAAAGAAAAATTGATGTATTATAGCAAAATTGGTCATCGCTTCAATACACACACCCCGGTTCACTGAACAAGGGAAGCGTTTTCAAGCTTTGGGAATGGGCAAAATTGATTATTCTCATAAATTTACCCTCAGAAAGTTATTTTCAGGCAGAAAATCTAAAAATTTTCTATTTTCGCTTCAATACATACTCCGGTTCCCTAATTCAGGGTCAGGAAAGCTTCGGGAATGCGCACAATCGATTCCCTGCATAAAATTACCCCTATACGGTCATTTTTGAAAAAAATTTCGAGTCGAAAAAATATGAAAAAATCGCGCAAATTCCAGTTTTTTATACACCCTGTAATATTTATTTTTAGCAACACCAGCAACTCCAAAATCGAAAAAATTTCCTACTTTTATAATCATTATCATTATCATAGCTATTTTAATTTCAATAACTTTACTATCCAGTTTTCTTTACTATAGATTTATATATCGGCGAAAAAAGCAGCAAAACGAATCCAAATATCTTAGCTCTGAAAGCGATCCAAAAATTAGTAGTGTACTTGGATCACTTCCTTCTTCAGAATCCCCAGCTACAAGTTATACGTTTCTGGGAACGCAGGAACCTTCAACTTTAAATAAATCGTCGAGTGGAAACATGATTATTGAAGAAAGTATGGAGGAGAATTGATGATATAGGCTAGAAATTTTAAATCTAGATAAAGAAGATGAAAATCTCCAGCCTCAGTTTGATTTTAATCAATTTGAGAATGTCAATATTATCTCATTTCCGCACAACAAAACAATCTACAAGTTTAATTTCATGGACTTCGTAGGCAAAAGTTGCATCGAAGGCAAGGTTTACAAATTTGGAACTATTATAGTTGAAGCGTCACACTGAACATGAATTTTGTTTTAAAACTTTTTTTCGCGAGAAATGACCTCTTTAGGGGTAATTTTATGTGGGGAATCCGAATTCCTAAAGCATGAAAACGCTTCTTTGAATTAAGAAAAAGCTGTTTTTGAAACAATATGAACAAGAAAATCATGTTTTATATTATATCTGATATTTATGTATTCTACACAAATTTTCCACCAAAATGCGACCACGCATGGATGCCGAATGCGGGAAAAATACTATAAAAGGAGACAATTTTTCACGAGAGTCACCGATGAATCAAGTAACAAATAAGGCTGAAAATGAATGCTATTAATGGCCTTTGTGATATCACTCTTTAAGAGCTCTACGAAAGGCTGGGCCTCTCTGATGAAGAATTTGACGACTGGCTGGTTTCCATGAGTCTGCTTCATAGCTTTCAAGTGTGCGATTTTTGTGGGGATCCATTCTCGCAAAAAAAGTTTTAAAAAATTCACGTTCAGTGCGACGCTTCAATTATACTAGTTCCAAAATTTTTTATTCCAAATAATATTTATAGCTACGACAAGACATTTGGTTCAAAAAGTCAAACATAAGCCATCGGGAGAATTTATGGCTGTAAAACACCTCATCATCCCAAGAAGCCAATATGATGATGAAACAACTCAACTCCGTTTTCGTAAACTTTCGAGAGAAATTGAAAATTTCCGTCAACTTTGGCAGCACCCGAATATTGTTGATTTCTATGGAATTTGTGTTTATGAAGGACAAGTGTTGATATGCATGGAACTCATGGATTTATCCATGAAGCATTTATTGTATATGATTGTTCATAAGGCTAAAGAAAATGTTCTTGAAGAATTAGTTGGATATGTTGCTGTCAAAATGATTGACGCTATGGTGTTTTGTAAAACTAATGGGATCATTCATCGTGATATTAAGCCTAGCAATATTTTGGTTAATTATAGGTAAGGTCACTTTCTGTGCTCTCTATGCCTCGATTTGCCTACCTATCTTTCTGCCTGAGATCATTTTTGTATTTGAAAGTAACAAGTTCACTAAAAAAAGTTTGTCACTTGTCGAAAAAAACTTCCTGAAATCTGTTCGCAATTAAGCTTATCTTTTAGTGGTGAAATAAAACTATGTGACTTTGGAGAGTCCCGTTTGCTCGATAACTCTTTAGCAAGCACTCATGTTGGTACAGTAGCCTACTGGCCACCCGAACGTTTACTAGATACATGTTCCAAATATGATATCCGCACAGATATTTGGAGTCTAGGTGTTACCCTCATGGAAATTATTCTTGGCAGACTCCCATATCTATCGGAAGTTCCAGAAACCAACACGACTGTAAATGATGATATTGAAGAACAAAATTCAGCACAACTATCCGCCATTTTTATTGTAAATTGTGCTACGACATCGATGCTGGATGAACTGATTGAAAAAGATATTCGGCCAAGATATTCGGCCGAATTGTGCGAATTTTTGAGTAGTTGTTTACAAAAAGTTGATCAGAGACCGAAACTCGATGCAGTATCAAAGTCTTTATTTTATTCAATTAATAATTCGGGTGACAAATTTACTATAGCTAAGGAGTGCATATCAAAATTTAAGGTAAAAAGTAGAAATTTTACTACAGGATGAGCGGAAATATCCTTTCTCTTTTATGATGATTCATATTTCTTCATATAAGAATTTTTTCTTAAAAAGTGTTCTACAAAGTTGTTCATGAGATCACGACGAACAACTTTGTAGAACACCGCTTTTTGTGATCTTGGTGCCATTTTAAAGCTCACGTTCTAAGCTTTAAAATGACACCAAGATCATGATGTATAGATGTTCCTATCAAAATTTATGACAAAAAGTATCCTAAATTGCGAATGGGAAGGGTCGGATAATTCCCGCACACCCTGTATATAGGAAATTTTTAGAATTACAAAAATAGTCTAAATATCAATAATACAAACATAAATATTAGTGTACCCAAGTCATCTAATGTCAATATTAATATATGTATCAGCGATTAAATTTTATTTTTTATTGTATTATATATAATTAAATTGAAATTTACTTTTTTAAGAGGCGATGCGTCTCAAAAATTCGAACATTTTGGGGTTCCTGCGGATCTAGAAAAACTGGGCTCGGATTATGAAATTTGGGCACAAAAGAAACACATTGATGCATTTGAGGTGGCGTGCAACCATAAAAAATGTCTATTTTGGCCTCTGGAAAATTTGGGCATTCCTGAGATTTTTTACACTTTAGTATTTTGAGCATATCCCTTCATGATTAAATCCATTTTCGATGATCCTGGTGTCATTTAAAAGCCGAAAACGCAGGCTACAACTTGAGATTATGGGGTCAAGAAATAGAAAATGTGGTCGAAAAATTTTTTTAAAAATTAATTTTTTTGCAAAAGCTGGGTACACGGAGTGGTCAAAAATTTTTCAATTCAATATTTGACGGATGTGCAGAACAATTATCAACATTTAACAACGCTTCTCTTCCAGATATAGTTTTTCATCTCATTGCTTCAATCAATTTTTAAACACATCATGTGTCATCCACGATTTTTTGTTGGCGACATAGAGCAAAGGAATAGTAGAATTCTTAAAACACCTCGAGCGCGCCGATTTTCCAATCACCAGAAGAGGTAGCTTTTCGGTTCCACTCATGTTTTCGCCCACAAGAACGTTTATTCTTTCCTTACTCAATTTTTCGGAGGTCTCGCTTTTAAAATTCCAACTTTTAACACGTGCAAAGTGGCACCCTTTATGATTTTTAAACATGAATTGAGACTCGAATTTTCCTCTAAAATTGACCGGGTCCTATTTTTTTAGCACCAAAAATATTTTTTTTTGGCACCAATATTCTGGATTCGGATTTTGAATCCGAATTCTGAATACGAATTCAGAATATTGGTGCCAAAAAAAATATTTATGAAATTAACCCGTCTGGGGGAAGGTAATTTATGCTGGGAATCGATTGCATGCATTCCCGAAGCGCGAAAACGCTCTTATGACCACGAATTATGGGAGGGGTCTATAATGGAGAGAGTTTTTTCTGCTCAGCTTAAAAACAAGAATTTCTCAAAAAAATTTTGCCTACGGCGCTGGTCTTGTACTTTAACTAAAAGATTTCACCAAAATTGTTCATTTTTGTCATTAAAGGGGGGTAAGAATCGTGACTGCATCTCTGTTCTCAAAATATCAACAAATGCTGTTTTTCACACGAACTAGCTTTTAATCCTACCTTTTTTGATGGAAAAACTCGTTTTAGTATATACATTGATAATTCATTGATATATTAAAAATGTAATTCATTGATATATTAAGTCATTGATATATTTAAAAAAGAATACTTTTAAAATATAGAAAATTTGGATCTAAATTATAAATGCTTAAGATTAAGGAACAGATAAAAAACTAGGCTATTTCGTAATTGGAAATCAATAATCAAAAAATAAAATTCGAAAAGAATATTTAGTTGTTTTTATCAGTATCTAATGGCATTAATTATTATTTGCAAATGAATAGTTGTTAAGCATCAAGAAGATTGTTCGCATTCACAAGATCGATAAGCGAAAATGATCTTTCGAAAATATTTTGCATTCAATTTAAAAATGAACGACTTTGCTGAAGAATTAATAAAGTTTTGAATAGATGGAATCTTCATCCAATGGACAGGTTATCCAACTGGGACACTTCATCCAATAATGACACTTCGTCCAATCAGGACACTTCGTCCAATCAGGACACTTCATTCAATGAACACTTCGTTCAATAAGACATATTCGTACAATGAGGGTACTTCATCCAAAAGACGAAGAGTCCATTGGGCGAAGTGTCCTCATTGGATGAACTATCCTGGTTGGACAAAGTGACTCATTGGATGAAGTGTTCTTGTTGGATGAGGTATCGTGACTGAACGAAGTGTCTATTGAATGAAGTGTCCTGATTGGACAAAGTGTCCAATGGACGTATTGTCCATTAGATGAAGTGTCCCAGTTGTATAAACTGTCCATTGGATGAAATGGGATACCTCCACTATTTTAGATGATTAACAATAGTTTAAATGCTTCCAATACCAATATTAACATTAATGTACCAATTTTTGACTCAAATTTCAAAATTCTTTCTTCATGGGCACGCGATACACAATAAATTGCTAATAAAAAAATTTTTAGCTATTTTTTTACAAAAAAATCGAAAATTTTTTAAAAAATAATCATAAAATACTTGTATAAATTTTTAAAATCCAAAATTTTGTCCTAAATGGTTCAATGGTAGTGATCCCGCCTTTGTAACATAAGGGTGCTGATTCGATTCTCATTGGTGATGAATTGATTTTGCCTCGAAAAGGAAGGTATTTTCAAAATGCTATAACTCAACAATTTTAAGCATTTGTTTCGAGATTTTTTGTAATGAAGTAAAATCGATGATGCTCTTACGAATATGAAGAATTGTTTGAAAAAAAATTTCTAAGGACATGTTTATCTATGTTGAAATGTTGCAAGTAAAAATTTTTATACTTCGAGCATTTGTATTTTTGATTTTTTATATATCCATAAATGCAGAATACTCTCATCTATCATTTTTAAAGCCGCATAAAAAATTCATTTTTCTTGTCAAGATATTCAAATTTTACTAAAGTTGTAGTTCTATTTGATCGCACTATACGTATAATCAAAAAAAATATCATGCTTTTTTCGCAAATAAGCGTCTCAAATAAAAGTTATTGATTCAGATGCATTTTTTTGTTTAACTTTTTAATAAAACAGCTGTTGCATGGCCAAATATAAAGCCACATGCAAACTCTAAAATTTACACCAATTTATCTCATTTGACCCAAAATGTCGTTCTCAAAACATGTCAGTATCTTCATATTTTTATTTGTAATAATCGAGGTTAATGCATGGAAACGGTGCACTAAATTGCGCACGCACTTGCAACGTTTTAATGAAGATAAGCCCAGAGAAACGCCAATAACTGTGGTCGAAAAGATTGAAGAAGAAAAACCAATAGAACGCAAAGTTGTGATGAATCTCTATTTTTCTACTACTATTAGTAAAGTAATAAATCGGCAGTCGACATGGACTATTTCGGATATGAAGTTTGATTCGATTAATAAGACAATGTACTATCCATTGTGGTTAACTATGATTGGTAATTTTTTACTTACATTCAACACTACAGAACAAATCAATAAGACCCAGTGCCGTATCCAAGGAGATACAAGAGGCACATGTTCCTCTCCCCAAGGGCCAAAAAGTTTACCCCCTTAAGAAAAATGAGATGTTTACTTAGGTGCCCCTCCCCAAACCAAATCATGGACACGATACAGAGGGAGGGAGGTAAAGGGGTATCTCATAATATGATATCGTTGACTTTTTTCAGTGAGCCCTATCGATTGTGGTTTTCTATAACATTTTCAATAATTTTGATCAAAGAGTCAAAAACATAATAGGTTCAAGAGGAAAACTGTTGATTTCGATGTGGGGGGAGGGAAGGCAATCGTCTGACATGCTTCTTGCTGTGCACCAATTGATCATAGTAAATTAAGTGACGTGGTGGATTTCATGTCACTTCGTCGACACGCCACATGGTCGACCACGTCACTTGGTCTACTATGATCAATTTTAAACTTAGTGATTTCGACTATGATCGATTTTAACCATAATAATTTTGACTATGATCAATTTTGGCCATAGTGATTTTGAATGTGAGCAATTGGACGTGGTTGATCAAGTGTCGCAGTTGAAGAAGTGACGGTACAAAGGATGGGTGAGGTAGGAAATGGATGCCACTTCTCTAGCAGCACTTACGTATAAAAGATCATAAGAATGGATTTTTAACATTTATGATTTTTTCATCTATTCCATCTTTTTAAGGATGCAATCCAGAAATTTGTCTTTATGGAGATAACAGAGAATGTAAATTTATATGCGTGACAAATGAATCTTATATACATATACCTTTTAATGAAGTAAAATATACGGAAGATTCATATGCTTTTGACATTGAAGTTATGCTATATCCACCTCTAGCCAGAACTGATTTTCGTCATTTTCGTGAAACGGGGATTTTCAAGGTGTTTTCTGTTAGAAAATTTAAAGATTATTTGATTAAATATACAAGCATCATAAATCAAGAAGACCTAGATTGGGATAAAGAAATTTCGGAAGCTGCAAGTCAAAAAATTCAGTCGATATGGCAGTCTAAGGATAAACATACAATCGAAATTAGGAGTTCTTATGTCAAGGCAACTACTTATTGCGAATCTTATGAAGAAGTTCAAGAACCGGAAGTGTTTCAGGGTAATCAGAAAGTACTCAAAAGGATTCTCGATCAGAGATCAAAAAGAGAATGCTCGTGTGACCCAACGAGCATTCTCTTTCCGAATATTCACTTATTTCGGGACTCGTCTTAAATGACCAGTCCAGTAATTTACAATCATATAAAAATGATATATTCGGATTTTCACAAAAAAGACCCTCCGCTAATTATCGGTCAAATACCGAAAAATAGCTTAAAATGACATTTTTAGCACAAATAGCAATTTTTGAACCAATTTTGGTGGAAAAAATGTCATTTTTTTACATAAGAGTCCCCTTTGTGATTTTTGGGTGATACCTCTCCCTGCGCCACTGACCCCCAACCCTATTCTTAGCAAGTCCATGAACTTAACTGATACAAGTATCGATAGAATTCATTTTTTCAGATACATGCATAAAATATCAAAGCCAATCCAATGTTTATATACCTTATTTAAAAAGAAATGTTACGCTGATCGCCGAGCATTCGTTTGGTTCCGATAAAAATTTGATAGTTAATCACCCAAAGATTGGCAACAAAACTGAATATTTGGAAACTTTTCCAACAGATTTAACAGTTATGGCTACAAATGTCACCAAATTTGATGGATTGGGTTTCAATGTTACATATCGATTAAAAACATTGTTGCAAGATAGTAGATATGATATATCAAACTGCAAAGCTGTGTTCGTATTCTTTTTTATATTAAGTCGACCCATAAATAAGACTCCTTTGAGCGTTACATCGAAAAAATGGGCTACTAGGACGAAAGTTGCCCATATTCAGAAAGTTCATGAAAAATGGGGCATTTTTTGATTTTACGGTAAATTCTGAATCGATGTAGTTTTTGAGAGAATTGCGTTTGAAGTTGGCGATTTTTGAAATATTGTATATTACAACGAAAACTTGAAAGTTTTGTTGTAATACACAGATTTAAAAATCGCCAACTTCAAACGCAATTATCTCAAAAACTACAACGATTCAGAATTTACCGTAAAAGCAATAAATGTTCCATTTTTCATCAACTTTCCGAATATGTACAAAAATGGGCAACTTTTTTCCTACCGAATTTTTACAGTGGTGAATATGGAAATTTTTGTTGGACATACTTATCAAACTATTCCATAGTTCCCTTGCAATTGAGTATAATTTATTATTCTGGCACATATTTGGCAATTCTCCCCGCGTTTGAACTGGGTCATATTTATTTTATAAACTCGGTACAAACTCGGGATGGAATCAAGCCATATACTTATCAAGATGCTTGTTTAAACAATACTTTCCGTAAGTTTGTAAAGAACAATTTGAGCTATCGTGGATTAGGGGGATCACCCCAGGATCAAAAATCGAAAAAAAGTTTTTCTAAAATTTAAAAAAAAACATATTTAGGGGTAATTTTATGCGAAAAATAGATTGCGCGCATTCCCGAAGCGTGAAAATCTTTGTTTGATCCTTAAAAATTGAAAAATACATATTTTTATTTTTTGAGATTTTTCGATTTTCCAATTTATCCAAAAGTTTTCATGGAAAAAATAATATTGTCATGTTTTCCGCAAAAATGTAGATATGCAAACATTTTCATGCTTTCTGACGACAAAATAAAAAAATGACTTTTGGGTGTGGGACTGAACCAGCGCCCTATGAGTGAGGTCTGTGTATGTTAGCCACTCGGCTAGGATTAAACTTGCTTAGGACTAATAATTTTAGATGATAAAATGTATAATTGGGATGTAACTCACTCATTTTGTTGTGTTTCCTGGATGAATCGACAAGATATCTAATCAACCGTTTTCAAAACTTGTTTTTATATTCAAAAAATAAAAGCTATATTTGACTCAAATTTCAAAATTCTTTCTTCATGGGCAATCGATACACAATAAATTGCTAATAAAAAATTTCAGCTAATTTGGAGAACTTTTTGAAAATTCGAATTTTTACCCCTGATTGACGCCATGTGATAGAGCACAAAATTTCGAGCATTTTTTGCTTTTAAGGCACTACTTGAAAATCTAATGGCTAAAAGATATGAGTGGAAAAGATAAGGCCAAGCGTAAGCCTAAGGCTTAACCTAAGGCGCAGCCCAAGACTAAGGTTAAGGCTAAGCGTAAGCCTAAATCAAGGCTGTCTAAGCGTAAGCCTAAGGCTAAGTCTTCAAGAGTTGACGCCATGTGATCGTGCACAAAATTTCGAGCATTTTTTGCTTTTAAGGCACTATTGAAAATCTAACATTTTTTAAAGCCGAATAGAAAAATTCATTTTCCTTGTCGAGATATTCCAATTTTACTAAAGTTGTAGATCTATTTGATCGCACTGTACGTATAAACAAAACAAATATCATGCTTTTTTCGCAAATAAGCTCATACGTCTCAAATAAAAGTTATTTATCCAGGTGCATTTTTTAACTTGTTAATAAAACAGAACATACATGGCCAAATATAAAGCCCGGTGCAAACTCTAAAATTTACACCAAATGACCCAAAATGTCGTTCTCAAAACATGTCAGTATCTTCATATTTTTATTTCTAATAGTCCAGATTGATGCATGGAAACGGTGCACCAAATTGCGCACGCACTTGCAACGTTTTAATGAAGATAAGCCCGGAGAAACGCCAATAACTGGGGTCGAAAAGATTGAAGAAGAAGAAGAAGAAAAACCAATAAAACGCGAAGTTGTGATGAATCTCTATTTTTCTACTACCATTAGTAAAGTACAAAATGGACAGTCGACATGGACTATTTCGAATATGAAGTTTGATTCGACTAATAAGACAATGTACTATCCATTGTGTTTAACTATAATTGGTAATTTTTTACTTACATTAAACACTACAGGACACCTCAATAAGACCCAGTGCCGTATCCAAGGGGGTACAGTAGGCATTTTTTCATCTATTTCATCTTTTTTAAGGATGCAATCCAGAAATTTGTCTTTATGGAGATAACAAAGAATGTAAAATTATATGCTTGGCAAATGAACCTTTTAATGAAGTGAAATATACGGAAGATTCAAATATTTTTGACATTGAAGTTATGCTATACCCACCTCTACCCAAAACTGATTTTCGTCATTTTCGTGAAACGGGGCTTTTCAATGTGTTTTCCATTAGAAAATTTAAAGATTATTTGATTAAATATTCAAGCATCATAAATCAAGAAGATCTAGATCGAGATAATGGAATTTGGATAGATGCAAGTAAAAAAAGAATTCAGTCGATATGGCAGTCTAAGGATAAACATACAATCGAAGTTATGAGTTCTTATGTCAAGGCAACTACTTATTGCGAATCTTATGAAGAAGTCCAAGAACCGGAAGTGTTTCATGGTAATCAGAAAGTACTTAAAAGGATTCTCGATCAGAGATCAAAAAGAGAATGCTCGTTGGGTCACAGAATGTTTTTTCATGATCTTTCCGAATATATCATTTTTTCATATGGTTGTAAATTACTGGATTGGTCCTGTAAAGGGGGTGTACTTTGTAGCCGCATCTCGAAAAAAATTTATTTTCACAAAAAAGATCCTCCTCTAATTTTCGGTCAAATACCGAAAAATAGCTTAAAAATGACATTTTTAGCACAAATAGCAATTTTTGAATCAATTTTGGTGGAAAAATGTCATTTTTTTACATAAGAGTCCCTCTTGCAATTTTTGGGTGGTGCCTCCTCCCTACGCCACTGGCCCCCAACCCTATTCTTAGCAAGTCCATGACCTCAACTGATACAAGTATCGATATAATTCATTTTTTCTAGATACATGTATAAAATATCAAAGCCAATCCAAAGTTTATATACCTCATTTAAAGAGAAATGTCACGCTGATCGCTGAGCATTCGATTGGTTCCGACAAAAATTTGATATTTAATCACCCACAGATTCGCAACAAAACTGAATATTTGAACACTTTCCCAACAGATTTCACAGTTATGGCTACAAATGTCACCAAATTTGATGGGTTGGGTTTCAATGTTACATATGGATTAAGAACATTGTTGCAAGAAATTAGATATTATGTATCAAACTGCTATGATGGGTTCGTAATTTTTTTTATATTGAGTCGACCCATAAATAAGACGCCTTTGAGCGTTACATCGAAAAAATGGGCAACTAGGACGAAAGTTGCCCATATTCAGAAAGTTCATGAAAAATGGGGCATTTTTTGATTTTACGGTAAATTCTGAATCGCTGTAGTTTTCGAGATAATTTCATTTAAAATTTTCAATTTGTGTACATGTTTTCGTTGTAATACACAAAACTTTTTTTGAATTTTTTTACAGAAGTAAATATGGACATTTTTGTTGGACATACTTATCAAACTATTCCATAGTTCCCTTGCAATTGAATATGGTTTATTATTCTCACACATATTTTGCAAATCCCCGCGCGTTTGAAGTCGGTCATATTTATTTTATAAACTCGGTACAAACTCGAGATGGAATCAAGCCATATACTTATCAAGATGCTTGTTTAAACAATACTTTCCGTAAGTATGTAAAGAAAATTTTAAGCTATTATGAATTAGGGGGATCATCCCAGGATCAAAAATCGAAAAAACATTTTTCTAAAATTTAAAAAAATAACATATTTAGGGGTAATTTTATGCGAAAAATAGATTGCTTTCTGACGACAAAACAAAAAAATGACTTTTGGTTGTGGGATCGAACCAGCGCCCTATGAGTGAAGTCTGAGTATGTTAGCCACTCGGCTATTGTTCAAACTTGCTTAGTATTTATAATTTTAGATGATAAAAAGCATAATTGGAATGTAACAAACTCGTTTTGTTGTGTTTCCTGGATGAATCGACAAGATATCTAATCAACCTTTTTCAAAACTTGTTTTTATATTCAAAAAATAAAAGCTATATTTGACTCAAATTTCAAAATTCTTTCTTCATGGGCAATCGATACACAATAAATTGCTAATAAAAAATTTCAGCCAATTTGGAGAACTTTTTCAAAATTCGAATTTTTACTCCTGATTCAGGAAAAGAATTGGCTGTATTGAAGCGAAAATGAACCAACATTCGGATTTCGTCGGAATCACAGCACCCCTGTTGCTCAAGAAACAAACGGTTGGAGTGATGAATCTTTGATAGCTACCAGTCCCTCAAGTGTTTTATGTCAAATTTCAGCAACATAAAATAATTGAGTTGATTTTAATTTTTATAAATAATAAATTTATTTTTTTAATTTTTACAAAAATTAAACAAAATTTAATTTTGCAAATATTTTTTCTTCAATTCTTTCAATTTTTGCCAATTTGGTGACCCAATTTTATCCAATTTAGCGTTCGGAAATACTTCTCTCAACTTGAGATAAGGATTTTCCATCCTTAACGGCTTAATATTTTGATTCCCTGAATCAACATCGAGACATTTCAACGGTAACAAATTAGATCCACTTTTGATACCCTCTGCATAATGACATTCATAAATTGGCATTAGCAAAAATGGAC
>JAQGBS010000521.1:0-20943 GCA_034698545.1 Acrobeloides obliquus
ACGGTGCAGGCTATCATCATGGAAGTTTGATAACTTGTCTGAATTCGATATGGAATTTTTATTTGATAAATGTAAATCTACTTTGTCTACAAAAAATCCCCACAAAACACGACTGGTACAATTGGCCATGGCGGCAAATGAACTAATCATGGCTAAGAAAAAGTCATCATGTATAAAAGTCATTCCGTAAGCCTAAAGATCAATTAAATAAGTAATAGGTACGGGAGCCGAGCGCTAACGCGCTAGTAGGGGATAAGAAAAGATGTGTTTGAAGACTGCCATGTCCTCGTTCACACCACATTAGTGTAGTCAAGCATGGCGGGGGTGAATGAAGAGAACCCAAAACTGTATTTTTACCTTAAAAAATCCACTTGTCGTTTGACACCAAATAGCGTTGAGAAATAATGTTGCAAAAAGTAGCTTAAAAGTAGAAGAATAAACTATTTGTCTACTAGATAAGTCTGGTGTACTTTCCATTGATATCAACGACTGGGTTTCTATTTCATCCGGATTTTTCTAAAACACTTCCTAAAAAACATTAAACTTTAACCTTGTCTTACCGGTTCTGCCAAAAAGCATAATGCTATTAATTGCGTTATCCCGAAAACTATAGCCATAAGAATAAATAGGGAAGGTACTTTTTCTAGAATCTCTCGTTGTGTGAAAAATCTAAAAATATTTTAAAAATAAGCAAAATCAATTTTACTCTCACCCATCCGGACCAGCTGGTAAATTTTTGGGATTTATATATTTTGTCTGTAAAGGAGATATGAAAAATCCGCCTAGGCCAAATCCGGCTACAATAAGTCCACTTGCTAATCCAACTCTATGTGGCATCCACTAAAAATTACAAGGTATATAAAAACCGGAATCTGGGTGATTTTTGACCCAAAATTTTTTTTCAAAAATGACCCTATTAGGACTAGTTGCGCGCATTTTCAACGCTTGAAAATGCTTCCCTGACCCTGAATCAGGGAATCGGAGTGTGTATTGAAGCGAAAATCGAAATTTTTTAGATTTTCTGCCTGAAAATGACTTTCTGGGGGTAAATTTATGAGGGGAATCGATTGTGCACATTCCCAAAGCTTGAAAACGCTTCCCTATTCAGTGAGGGGAGGGGTATATTGAAGCAATGAAAATTTTTATACATCAATTTTTCTTTGAATCAGGATCAGGAAAGCGTTTTTAAGCTTCGGGAATGTGCGCAATCAATTCTCCGCATAAAATTAGCCCCAATAGGGTTATTTTTGAAAAAAATTTCGAGTCGAAAAAACATGAAAAAATTGCCCAAATTCCGATTTTTTATACACCCTGTTATTTTGCAAAAATTGAAAATTGTATGCAGCATACCCTTTGTGCTTGAATCAAAATGCAATTATAAGAAACACCTTGGCCAAAACTTTGCATGCAACCAAAAGTTAACAATAGCAAAAAATAGGAATGTTCTATTGAAAAATACGAAAGCGCCATACTACTCCTAAAAAAGACAAAAAAGTTTTAATGTTGGAGAACCTAAAATTTACGTATAAATAATTGAGCCAAATATGGCACCTTTTCTACCACCAATTTTCCTTTCTAAATAACCTCCAAGTACCATAGAAAAAGGAATTCCATCTAAAAAATAAATCTTAGGGGTTAATAGCAAAAAATTTTTGGGCAAGCCATGACATCTATGTCGCAGGTATCCCCTAAATAGTTATCCTGGGGAATGGGACATGTCCTGGTCTTTTCTGACCTTCCCATTAGGCTGGATCTAGTTCGGGACTAGCCCATGGGGAAGGGCGTATCTAGGTCCAAATTTGGAGGGGTTCAATTTTAAAATTTACGTCAACTTTTAGGCCCTGATCAGAGCTGTCAAGAAACTTACAAATCAGTAAGTCTGGACTTATAACTTTTTTTATGACGAAATAGGCTATTTAGAGCATAAATAATATACTACTATAAAAAATTTTTGGATGCGTAATTTGCAAATTCATGTTGTAAGTCCAAGCTTACCCATGTAAGTCCAGACTTACTGATTTGTAAGTTTCTTGACAGCCCTAACCCTGATCGATCTGGCCTTAAAACTTGCGGTCCTGATGATAAGGCCCTGACAAAATTTTTAAGCAATTTATAATTAATTTTTTACCGATAGGATACCATTATTAAGCCTGCAATACAATCATCAAAATTATATTTAAAAAAGTATTAAAAATGAAAAATTGTAAGCAAAAGAAAAATATCAGAAGAGCTTAAAGATTTCTTACTTTTTTAATTTTTTAAAATTAAAATAATAATTTATATATATAATTGGATGATATTATATGCAGAAATAATGGTATCCCAGCGATATTCTAAAAATTAAGAAATTTAAAAAAAAATCAAAATTTGAAAATTCTTACTCATCAAACTTTGTAGCCATATCATCGATCCATTCGTCTGGTTTGGATCCACTTTCCATCTTAAATATGAGACCAAATAAGGTAAAATATTTCCTAAACGTTTATTTTTAATTAAAAATTGGAATAAGTTCAGCAATCAAAATAGATCCTTTCTTGGGCCATCAAAGCTTCTCGTCTGACTATAGGATCTGAGCCCCGCTCCCCCTCCCTTGGGAACCTTGGGGCTAGAGACCTCAGTTCCAATGATTCCGGGTCTGGATTTTAGTCCTTGTGGGGAACCTAAGGAGCTAGGGCCGAATTTGAGGGTGCTTTGCCTAATCTTTCGAGTGGGGACTTTTGCGCTCTCATATATATCACCTGACATTTGCGCTCTATAATTGCGCCCCGACATTTGAGCACCCGACTTGTAAAATATCTTTCAAAAAAGATTGAAAATTTTAAAAACGGAAAAGGGCGTATAAGTCGGGTGCGCAAATATCGGGGAGCAATTATTAGCGCGTATATGTAGGGGCGCAACATCGTTGTGCAATTGTCGTTGCGCATATGAAATGGGACCCTAACTACACCCTTGGCCCCCCCAAACCTGGAAAAATGTAAATTTTTTCCTAATAGTCTCCTCTTATATTTTGGCATCCGAAGAGTGAATAAATAAGGGTCCTCCTTTATGATTTTTTCATTTTTGTAAAAATTTTTCAAAAATATCATTTTTTAAATAAAATTTGTCTATTTTTAAGTGCTTTTATCATTTTTTCTTAAAAAATTCGATTTTTCCGTTGAAAAGACTTTTTTGGGAAAGTGCCCCCCAAACCTGGAGGCTAGCGTCACCACTGGAAACGGCCTTTTTCGATTTACGAATAAGTCGTTACCAAATGTATAAACAATTCCATAAGTTGCTTGAAGAACAATTCCAGCACCAATTACAACAAATGGTCTTGCGGCTTTGGGAATCCTTTTTACTATGAAATCATCTGTGTCCATCGACTAAAAATATGCACAAAAATTTAGATTATAACAAGTTTGTAAATATAACACTATTCAAGTTTTCTTCTTGAAAATCTATTTTATATAAAGTAAAATAAAAGTGATAAAAAATATTTACAAAAATGAATAAAAAAATATGTTTATATTTGACTGTATAGTCATAAACTAAAAAATGACTGCAGACTTTAATCGATTTTCGTCATGGGCTAATGGTCTTTATTGTTAGACCACGTG
Organism: Acrobeloides obliquus; assembly: GCA_034698545.1. Taxonomy (NCBI): domain Eukaryota; kingdom Metazoa; phylum Nematoda; class Chromadorea; order Rhabditida; family Cephalobidae; genus Acrobeloides; species Acrobeloides obliquus. The sequence goes on from JAQGBS010000521.1 coordinate 3,597, forward strand.
AGTCAAGTCAGCATATACATAAGAGTGGGTTCATTTTTCTATGGACATGGCCAGACAAGTTTTTCTTGCACAAATTTCGATTTTACTAATTTTAACAATATAAATTTGCAAAGTAAATTATGTGTTTAAAAAAGGTTAATAAAAATCGATCTCGTTTATTTCTTATACTTGGTTAATGTTTTCAAATTACTTATCTCTGTCTGGTGTTATCAATTTTTCATTGTTCTATAGAAAAAGAATTGGTAGCAAGCCAAGAAAAACGTCTAAAAGAAAAAATTGGATGGTAAAAAACAAAGTGAAGAAATAGGATTAAAATAAGTGCACTTTGGTGTAGGCAAGTCTGCTCTACAAGACATGCAAAGAAAAAATCATAAAACATACATAGTCGAAAATTCGATTTACAAAAACCGCTATATGGCATTTTATTCCTTTTCTTATAACCTCCATAGTTCTTAATAGAAATCGAATTGCGAGATCATCGACCACAGCAATGATGTCCCGGATCGAATAATTCGGTAGTATCCCACTTTATCCAACTGGGACACTTCATCTAATAAGGATACTTCATCCAATGATGACACTTTGTCCAATGGACATTTCATCCTTCAAGAACACTTCATCCATCAGAACACTTCGTCCAATGAGACACATTCCTAGTATGAGTTATTTCATCCAAAAGATGAAGAGTTCATTGGATCAAGTGTCCTCCTTGGATGAATTTTCGATTGGACGAAGTGTCCTCGTTGGATGAAGTATCTTCATTGGAGATGTTCATTGAGTAAAGTGTCCTGATTGAATGAAGTGTCCTTGTTGGATGAAGTGTCCATTGGATGAAGTATCCTGATTAGATGAAATGTCCTTATTGGATGAATTGTCCATTGGACAAAGAGTCCTCATTGTACGAAGTGTCTTTATTCGATGAAGTGTCCATTGAACAAAGAGTCCATTGGATAAAGTGTCTTCATTGGACGACGGTCCATTGGATAAAGTATCCTGATTGAATAAAGTATCCTTATTGAATGAATTGTCCATTAGACAAAGTGCCCTCATTATACGAAGTGTCCTCCTGATTGAACGAAGTGTCCATTGGATGAAGTGTCCCAGTTGAATAAACTGTCTTTTGGATGAAGTGGGATACCGCCGATTATTCGAATATGAATACGGATATTTTCGGATATGAATATATCCATATCCGTTTTGTAAAAACAAAACGGATAATGGATATGTGTACGAGTTTGAATGAATTTCAGATAATCGAGTTCATCGCAGCTTATGTTCAAATATACTTATACATAAAATTTTCAAAGCGGACATGGCTAACAGATACCGGTAGCGCTCAGCTCCCGGTACTAAAATTTATTTGCATAAACATTTAATAACACAATTTTTTTAATAATAACAGATAAAAAAAATAGTTAAAAATTATCTTTTTAAATTTTTACATCTTTCTACGGCCATTGGCAGTACATTTTTCAACTAAATGCTTTCGCCAACCAATATCATTATTCGGACTAACATCCATGTTGCACAACAAGCATCTACCTGCTATTGATTCTGGTTGCGCCACTAAAAAATAAAGGTGAGTCAAAAAAATTGAAATTTTGATTCTTCAAAATTTTGAGGGGGCCCTCGCCTCACAAAGGCCAAAAGTTTTAGTTTTTTATGAAGTTGGCCTCAAAGTTTTGGCTAATTTTAAACTAAAAATTTTTAACCAAAAATCGAAGTTCGGTGGCCCATTTTTCAAACAAAATTGATGCTCTGTGGTCTTAAAAAACAAAGACTCTTTGACCCTCAAAGTCGTTCTCGACGACCCCCGAAATTGGCAGTTCGGTGCTCAGAGTAACCCCATCCCCAATTTTGGAGGGGGAGATATTGTTATGATATACCCTGTACATATTATTTTTTGCTATTTCTCGAAACATACTTGTGCATTTGTTTGAGCTAGCATGCAAGTTGTATAAATTCTTTTCAATTGGTTGTTGACACCGATCATGTAGGCGATATTCTGCTCTCTTGGAGCAATCAAATAACAAATGTTGCTTTAAATATTGTGTTTCAATTACCTAAAAAGGGTTAAATGAAAAAGAAAGCAAGCATGTCAACTTCTTTGCACGCTGGACAATTGGTTAATATAGGACATTCTTTTGAATAATGTTCTTTTAAGCCCTTTTCGTTAAAATTCGGGCTTAATTTTCCACAATACATACATATTCTAAAACTTTAGGACTCAAACTAATATATGACATACTTTTTATAATCAATAGGATCTGTATTGCTTTTGTCATTATTAGCATGAAGAGTTTGACTAAATTGTACTGTACGCGGTCGTTGTGGCTCACTGTATTTGACTAACGATGATCTTCTACTACTACTAAAACATAAAAGATAAATCAAATAATTAATTTAAAAAATATATCGAATAAATGATATGCATTAACGGCCGTTTGATGTTTTGAAACTTTTATATATTTTTGAGGATTTCTCTGGAAATACAAAGCCAATCCTGATAGCTTTGGTGTCGTTAGAAAGCTGGATTTCGTAGCAATCGAATAACACCAAAATTATGCCATAACTCTTTTTGGTTGTGGAGATATTGCATAATTAGTATAAAAAATGTCAGTTTTTCCGACATTTTTTAATAATTATTCAATATCTCCGCAAACAGAAAGAGTTATGGCATGATTTTGGTGTCATTCGATTGCTACGAAATCCAACTTTCTAATAATACCAAAACTATTAAGATTGGCTGTGTATTTCCGGAGAAATCCTCAACAACATAAAAAAGTTTTGAAACATCAAACGACCGCATTAACCCGTTTTTTCACATATTGATTTTTGGAAGATTTGGCACAACTCAAAAAATTGTAAGGGCGCGGCACCTGTTCTATTTTTCGTTCTGTTTTACATATTGGATGGCACTTTTCTACCATTTTTCTTTCTGTTTTACAGAACGGTTTACAGAAACAAAAAGGTGGCATCTGTTCTGTTTTTTCTTCTATTTTCCATTTTGTGGTAAACTCTTTTTTAAAACAGAATGAAAAAAAATTGGAAAACAAAAGAAAAAACAGAACAGACAAGACAACTTTTCCAAATAATGTGCCCCTGGGGTTATCCTATGCGAGGAATCGGTTTTGTGCATTCCCAAAAACGTTTCCTTGATCCTGATTCAGGGAAGCGTTTTCATGAAACAACTTTTCATTATACTTTCCTTCTACTCGATGGAACAGAACTAGGTCTAGAAGACGGCCTAGACATAGTTTTAAAAGTGTCTATTTTAACTTCTTTTCCACCATCAATACGATCTAGTTCGGCATAAAGATTTCGAACTAAATGGTTTGTAGATGACTCTCCCTTTGGAAGAGTTTTTCTTATAGCTGTTCGATCTCCTTTTGTATAGACATAAAGAATTAAATTTTTTCCAATATTTCTAACCTAAATATTTAAATAAAAAATGTTTATACACGTAATTTACTTCGGAATCTGTATGGTTCATACAATTATTACCAAATTTACATATCTGCTTTTCGCTTATAATACTAAACACAATAAATATGACAAAAGAAAATATTTAAAATACCTATTTGGGGCTTTTACAATATGAACAGCATTCCAAACTATCTTCGCTTTACCTTGATCACTGCGAACAGAACCTCCAGACATATTAAAAGGTTGCATAAACTTTTGCATATAAAGCATTGCCATCTATAAAAGCAGGCTTTCAAGATTTCGAAATTCGCATAATTTGATCCTTTGATTATTTAAAAAATTTTAAGGAATCATCGAATTTTCGAATGTGGACTTTTGCGATTTTATTCATCTTTTGTTGATCTATAATTCGGATAAAGTCACTTTCGAAAATTTGTTGACCCTGAAAAATAATCTCGACGCTGAGAGTGCAATTAGTGCTACAATGCTTCTTAGAGAGAAAGCATAGTTTTCTCGATACGCCGCCAGACTGTCCGATCTTGCAAGTTAAGCAAGGAGCGCCTAAGACGGTTTTCGAAGCCTTGAGCATGTGGAATCCCTGGCCCAGGAGCGTTGGGCATGCGCAAAAAAGCCCCAGTAATTTAGAAGTAACTCCTATTTTGGGCTGTGCACCCCTCATATCTCCTGAAAATGAATAGGAAGAAAGAGAGGCAGGAAAAAAACAATTGGGGCTTCCATTTGAAGTAGTAGAGGCTTAATTCATGTGTTTCAGAGATATATTGAACTCTTATTTCAAATGTTTCATAGATTTACGAATTGAACGCAAAAACAAAACAATCATCTTCTTTCATTACACTGTTTTGCCCAATGAGATATAAAAGTTTATATTTTAATTTATTAATCTTTTTCAAACCTCTGAATTTCCTCGAATTAGTTCATTAATAGTATCGTGAGTTGCTGGTGTAAAACGACCATCCTAAAAAATTATTAAATAAAAATAAATAAATTGCAAGCATACAGAAACGGTGTCTCCAGTTCTACTAATTAAAATTTGATAAGTGCGATTTACGACTTTTGGACCATCAGATTTAATTAAACCATGCCTTTCTAAATATTTTAGGCTTACATATTTGAGTAAATCTAATGCTTCAGCGTACACCTAAATTTTATATTTTAATTTTAGATTTAATGTTACATGAAACGTGTAATGTGGGGTGTTTGTCTGGGGTTGTGAAAATAAAGGGAAAATAAAAAATGGTTCAAAACTGCAACCAGGACCGAGAACGGGCCATCACTGATCTACACCCTTATTACGATAACCTTAGTAAGAGGACAAAATTTTAAGATTTTTGAAAACAAAATCATAGGCGGAATCTTAAAGGAAAATTTATTGTTACATAACGAAACTTCGTTACGTAATAGCGCCCTCGGGAGCGCTACTCGGAAAAGATGCATGGAGGACTCCTGAACGCTATAGGCGATCAATATCATGTTTATTATTATAATTTTACATTTTAAATGCCTACATTGAACAGTTGATCCGATAGTCCCTTTACAATTGCTGGCAAGGCCGTATTTAATAATGACTGTGGACTATATTTCGTCGAATTATTTTTCAGCCTTGATTTTATGTCCTTTAATGCGTCTCTTCTATTTTGCCAATTTTTTGAGTAAATATTTGCAGCCTAAAAATTAAAACTTTTGCAACATTTATATATTTGGTCGTTCTAAGTCTCCGATTTTTGTCCGCCATATCGAATCATTAGCGAAAATTACTCCATAGGGTTTTCTGTGAGAGGAGTCGATATGAGTTTTAGTGAGATGGGCTTTTGTATGGCATAGAAAGGGGAAGGAATCATAGAAATAGGTATTTTTCTTGTTGTATACCAACAAGTTTTTTTCCATGTGAACGAAAAGCTTGCTGGTGTTCGACGACTGGGGAAGGATATCCAGGAAAAAGTCCTTCAGATACGGATTCTCCATGTCGGAAAATCTCTGCAAAAATTTCAAAACATCCTGCGATTGCAGTTTATCTTGTGCGCAACTTTTAATTTGCTCTACCATGGCAAACGAGCACAATACTTACTGTTTCAAGACCAAAATGAGCAACAGCTTGGCTGGCGTAGGCTCGATCAACGGGATTAATAGCATTAAGTAGCTTTTCTTCTGTCATTATTTCGTCACCAGCATTTGAGAACGTATCTTCTTTATTGTCTTGTTTTCTAAATTTGTTTTAATAAAATTCGATTATTCAAATTTAAAAATAATAAAAAATTTATTTTTGGCATTATTTTAAATTTTTTAAAAATACGGTTTTTGCTGATAAAATAAATTCATTTTTGCTAAGATCAAAAATATATTCCACTACAAAAAATACAAGATGGCAATTATGCTTCATCTACAGGATGCGGCAAAAGTTCCCGTGATTTTTTGAATCACTGCATATAGTATTTTGACCATAACGCTTTAACCTTACATCCAATTCCGATGATTTTGGTGTCATTGGATAGCTGTAAATTCAACCTATCTAATGACACCAAGATCGTCGGAATTGGATGTAAGATTAAAGAGTTATGGTCAAAATACTATATGCAGTAATTCCAAAAATCACTGAAACTTTTGCCGCACTCTGTAGAAATAAATTTAAAAAAAATACGGTATACTTCTTTGCAACCGCTGGTAAAATTTGATTTTCTTTTTCATAAAATTTATTAATTGGCTGGCGGGTAAGCGGTTCCATTTTTGATAATTGAGGTTTAGGCTCTATATAAAAGTCAGGCTTTGGTGTTGACACATATTTAGGCTCTGGTGTTGGCACATATTTAGGCTCTGGTGTTGGCACATATTTAGGTTCTGGTGTTGGCACATATGCAGGTTCTGGTATTGGCACATATGTAGGTGTGGAAGTTGAGCGAGGAATTTGGGGGGTATCATTTAATCTTCTGGGCTTTCTGGTATTAGGTTTAATATCATTTTCAAATAGGTACTTTCTTCTTTGCGGAGGTGTGGAAGGCGGTGATATTGCTTAAAAAAATCAGTCTATTTTTAATAAGTACAGGGTGGCGCAAAAAAGTTTCATTTTTTCATGAATTTTGGAACAAATTTTTTCCCTAAGACAACCATATTAGGGGTAATTTTATGTGGGGAATCAATTGCACGCATTTTTTGCTTCGAAAATGTCAAATTCGGACTATTTGCATGTTTTTACCCCTAGAGGGATCATTTCGAAAAATTTTTTACGTGGGCGGCCCCTTCTATTATGTAATAGCTTTTAATTTTCTTACGAATTCGCTCGAATAGTTTCCTAGGCACCTCACTTTCTTCATCACTATTTTCAGAAGTACCAAAATTAGATCTTGAGCTAGCTCTACTCTTATTACTTTTTACGGTTATTGTTGATGCCGTACTTTTTGATGTAGATGGTCTAGGATCATTCTAAAATTGTTTTATTGTTGCTTCCATGTAATTTTAGCCATAGTTAAAAGATCTTACAGGGACATCTTCTAATAATTTCGGATCAATTTGAGACAGGTAATGCTTTTTAAGAGCTTGCATTTCTTCTGTTAGTTCCTGCGCTTGATCGAAATCATTATTTTGAATTGCTTCTTTTTTAGAGTTTTCCAAGCCTTGTATATCATTCAACGCCGCTTCAAGTTGTGATTGTGCAAAATGTGCTTTTTTTGCAAGATTGAAATTCTCTTCCTAATGTAAAAGAGTTTACAGCCAGATCTTTGAAACAATTTTTCGCAAATTAAAAACAAGACTCTCTAGGGGTAATTTTATGCGAGAAATCGATTGCGCACATTCCCGAAGCTTGAAAATACCTTTCTGACCATGATTTAGAGAAAATATTGGTTTTTAACAATAAGAAAGCATTTTGAAACGTGTTAAAAAATCAATATTTTCCTTGAAACAGGGTCAAGAAAGAATTTTCAAGCTTCGAGAGTGCGCTCAATCGATTTCTCGCATCAAAACTACCCTAGAAGGATCTTTTCTACAAAAATTTGCAAAAATTTTTTTCAGAGATCTGAATGTAAAGGTTATTGAAACAAAAACATGAATCAGGTCCGCAGCCCGCGGGCTGCAGACGAGTCGCAAAAATTGCGTATTTGTTCAACAAAAATCGTAATTTTTGAAAGCATTTTTAGTTTAAAAAAGTGTTTTTCAAAAAAAAAATACCCATGCGGGCGACCCCCAAAATTGTGGTTGAGACTCATTTCGCCCGCGGATTGCGGGCGATCCGTAGACAAAAAAACTTCGTCCCATCGCGCGATAAAACATAGGGGAGACCAAGGTGATTTTCTTCAAAAAATCTTAAAAAATCACCTTGATCCCTCCTTATGTTTTTTCCCGCCAGTGGAAAGTCAAAATTTTCGGGGGGGGGGGTGTTTGTACATCGTGATGTTCATTTTATGAAAGTTTAAAATTGAATTTTGTTGATTATTGACACGAATACTTGGAAAAAGTTTATTGTTATAAGAATCCTTCAGTTTAGCTCAAAACGCATAACTTTATTAACCAAGTTGTCAAAATTTTCTGCTCTACAAGATAGGCTATTTAAAAAAATTTTGGCCATGGACTTTAATAAACCGGTAGTTAAGAAAAAATATATGCTTACCTTAACAGCTTTCGCCTTGTTTTTTGCAACTATTTTTAGCAGTTCTTGAATATCTTTTGAAGAATTTTTATCGGGTTTAGATGATAAGCTGTAAAATTTTTCTCATATAAAAACAAAAATTGTTATTACCTAGACATTTAAAGAAATAAAGTATTAAATATTGAATTTTAAAATTTTCACAAGTAGAATTGAAGCCCTTTATTCACAGAATTTAAGCTTGAAATTTTGTCTTTATGGAATATTCAGTATCCTTGGTGAATCTTATTGACTTTGCAAGTAAATTTCTACTTTTTGTTCTGTTGTTAGGTGCAACGAATTTCAACATAGGATTACAATTATGTTTATTTTGAAAAGATTTTTATAATAGAATCTAAGAGACACTTTTTTGAGATCTCAAAGATTGACTTAAACGGTTCGAGCGGGTTTCAAGTGAATTTATTTAGAGATCAAAGCATGGGAAAGTTTTAAAAAGCCATTTCAAGTCAATCTGAGAGGGAGTAAAAATTCAAAACTTTGTCCGAAGCTCAAAATTTCCAATACCATGATGACGGTGGCTAGATGGTATAGTTGAGATTTTGTGTGGATCGGTGCGACTTCAGCGCAAGGAGGCTTTGGAAGATGTTAGCGCGTGAGCCCATTTTTTCATCAGCTCGCGAAGCGTGATCTTCTCCAAATTGGAGGGGGTTTGGAGGAGGTTTGTACACATGTCTACCGTTTTTTTTCAAAAATGTGAAAATTCACATTTTTGGATGCCGGTTAGCAAAGGAGGACAGTCGGACCCAACCAATTTACTCAAATAAGTTTTTTCTTGACCTAACAAATTTCATAGAATGAGATTGTAATTATGATAGAATCATCATAATTCAAAAATTTTCGTTGGCGCTCGAGCTCGGCCTCGATTCCGAGTGCTTCTGATCGCTTTTTGTGGTGATTCAAACTTTGAAAATTTTAAAAATATAAAAATTTCCATTTTGGAAATTAATGCAACCCTAGCTACAGTATTCTAAAAAAAGTTGAAACGAATATACAGTAAATGCATGTGTTAAAACATCAGATCATTATTTTTAAAAACTCGAAAAATTAGATTAAAAAATGCAAGCTACTGATTTGACAATGGCAATTATATGAGGTGAAAAAGACAATTTGTTATCAGGTCTATGAGTGAAGAAGCTATTAGTCGTTGTCATAAATTTAATAAAAGAATTCTCGTTGGTACATAATAAAATTACTACTAGAACTAAGAATTCTTATTTATAGTCTATTTCCCTGAGAGTCGAACACAAAAGTTTCCCGAGTGATGTAATAAGCAATCCCATCCGACCTGGCACGTTAAGCAATTTTGGTCCCTCGGGTTGGATTCCTGGTCTTAGTTTTAACGATTCAAAAAATGCTATTAAAGCACTCCCCCCTCCCATTAAAATTACATGAAAAAACTGTTCTATCATTTTTTCGATTTTGACTTTTGTGGTATTCTGTAATATAAAGCCCGAGTTCGATCCCCACTCTGGGCACATTGTTTTTGCAGTTTTTTGAAATTTTCAACCCATAGAAGTTTCAGTATACCAGGAGCTCTATTTTTATTTATTCATTACAGCGCTCGGAAGCGAGGCCGAGCTCGAGCGCCAACAGAACTCGTTCTCCAGGTATTATTCATACCAGCATAATTTTTTTCAAACTATGTCTAAATCCCATTTTATGACATCAAGTACAAAAAAAAGTACCAGGAACTCAATTTTTTCCGATTCTTCAGAACTTGCGTTTTAAGACTAATTTTTTTTTAGTCTTATGCCATAATTTAATAGAAAAATTCTTGTTGATACCTTAATATAATTACTCGCATAAAGTCTCCGAATACTTCTAAGAATTAATGCCATACTCTGCTTAAAGGGACACTAGCAACTGCTTACGATTCTCCGGTATTTGTTCAGCTTTTTCGATGCGGTTTTTTCAGTATACATAATTCAAGCATGGAAAATATTTTTATGCAGATTCCAAATTTCGGTGACTTCAGGGTTTCGTTGTAATGAATTTTCAAATTATGCCAATTTCGACAAAATTTTATCGAAATTGCAACCCATTTATTTCGGGGAAACCGTTTTAGCTGAATTTTTTATCTAGAGAGAGAGAGAAAGAAGTAATCCTGCTCTACCAGATGCACATACAAGTTTTTTATGCGATGCGTAGTTTTCGAGATATCTAATTTTCTTTCTAGGATATCAAAAGGACCATTTTTAAAGATTGAGCCCTAGACTCTTGTAGAATAAGTTTTCTCAAAAAAGTTTATATGGATCGATGCAGAATTTAATGATAAATTTTTTGACACAAAAATCATCAAAATCGGAGAATAAAAAAAGTTTTTTGCTATTTTTTAGGCTAAAAATAGCCATGGAAAGAAAAAAATGATATCTCAAAAACTACGCATTGCCTCAAAAAACTGATAAATGCATCTGATAAAGCAGAATTGAATTCCTATATATAAGAAATTCATCAAAACGGTTTCTCACCCCCGAAATAAAGGGTTTGAAAATTCGTGAAATTTTGCCGAAATTAGCATAATTTGAAAATTCATTACGACGAAACCCTGAAGTCACCGAAATTTGAAATTTGCATAAAAATTCTCCATGCTTGAATTGAATATACTGAAAAAACCGCATCGAATAAGCTGAAAAAATACCGAAGAATCGTAATGGAGCAAGATCTAAATTGTTGCTAGTATCCTATTAATTACAGGGTGATCTAAAAAATGAGAATTTTGAGATTTTTTCAAAAATTTTCAAGTTTTTTAACTCTCACCAAAATAACCCTATAGGAGGTTTTTCTATGTGAGGAATCGATTTCGAACCTTGAAAACGCTTCCTTGGTCCCGAATTAGCCTACATTTTCGTTTCAATACACAAGCCTCTTCCTTGAATCAGGGAAGCGTTTTCAAAGTTAGGCAATGGGCGCGATCGATTTCTCACATAGAAAAACACCCTATAGGTTATTTTAGTGAAAATTAAAAAACTTGAAATTTTTTGAAAAAATCGCAATTTTTTTTAAATCACCCTGTATTTTATTAACTTCAGACACGATTGTAATTTTTATATTAAAATGTTGATACATGAAATCTTTAATATCATTATTAATATAATAGCTATTATAAGTATCCCGCTTTATATACGCTTCTTATTTGTGCAACTAAAAACTACCTTATCATCTTCTCAAGATAGTTTAACACCCGGTTATACTATCTTGTTACTATGGACAGGTAGTTTCAGTAGCGTAATTAAAGGTTATCAAGGGCAATACTAATCCCAATTCGGCCTGAAGAACTATAAATTTTCCTTTGTTTTTGCATTTTTTACCAAAAAAATCGTCCCCTTTGTTTTTGCCTAAAACGTTTGTAAATTTTTAAGCAATTTATAATGCCTCCTCATTATGATTTTCCATAAAATTGACCAAATTTTTTCATTTTTTGTACAAAAATTGAAATTTTATGAACACTTTTAGGTTTTTAAAGCAAGCATTTTACAAAAATTTCGGCGTTATTTTTCTTAAAAGACAAAATTTTAACCACACGTGGGTTGCGGGGTGTCGTAACGACAGGGCAGGGTCGGAGGGTTGTGTCGAGGGATCAAGGGGGGGGAGGATTTTATTATTGTGGTCTGTCGTTTCGACAGACCAGAATTGTGGGGTTGTGCTGGGGGCCAAGAGGGTTGTGCTTTAAAAAAAATTACGACAGACCACGCGCCCACGTGTGGTTTTAACAAAAAAAATTTATCGACAGACTAAGTTACCCCTCACTTCCGGAAAAAATTTATTTCAACAATTGAAAGACAAGTTCTACTTATAGAAGAAAAGTACTCCGACTAAAATTTCGCCACTGGGCAGTATAATCTTTTTTTTAACGTTGGATAATAATTTAGGATCGTATGATATTTTTTATACCCTGGTTGACTTAATTTTTGTTGAGCTCCCTCAATGGGGTGTAGCTTCCGATTGGTATATGGCGAATGGGGATATTAAAGGGAAGTTTATAATTGTCGCAGAAACTGCAAATGCTCCAGAACATTTAGCAATAACTCTTGTTTTCGCATTAAATCGTTACACAGCTGTGAAATTACCACTTAAGTATAAAGATGTAAGTTAGATTTAGACTTTTAAGAGTTATAGGAGTCGAAAATATAGGCCGGGTCAGGGAAAGGCCGATGTTAGATTGTTTGTTTTTAGAAAAAGTTAGAAAAGTTTTTCTTTTGTCACTTCTATATTGATTATATATTGTTTGTATTATATCAACTAGCCCACGGGCTAGCTTTTCCTTTAGTCTGTACTCTCGACTTGCTACTTCCAGTTCTGATTTTCGGGGGTAAAAACTAGTCACAGCCCCTGAGCCCAGTAACGTAACCAAGGGGGCAGGTACCTCCCTCGCTTCCTGGAAAAAATTTTCTCTAATGATCCCCTTTATGTTTTTGACCAAAATTTGTGAAGGAAAAATTCCAAATTCCCAATGTCCCCACTATGATTTTTCACTAAAAATGACCAAATTTTCCAAAATTTTGCTTTATAGATCGGCCTTGGGGACGAGACTGTCACTGTGGACCATAGGTCGGCAAGGGGGAGTCTCCCCTCCCTAACCGACGCACGCATAGACACAAAATTGAGGGAAGGACCACCGCATAGCCCAAAATTAAGAGGGAGGGGACCACCGCATGGACCCCGCCGAACATGAGGTGGTCCATAAAAATTGGATGTCGGCTAAAAAAAGGTCCTTTTTAAAATCTTAGACGAATTTAATGAGATGTTGGGGGAAGGGGGAACTACCGCATCGGGGGTCTCGCCACCTTCCGACCTATGCTGTGGACCCTTGGGGACCAGTTGGGTGGGGGTCGCCCATGAGTACAGGGTTTGGAGACCGACTCCTTTTTTACCCATGAGAAGTTATCTTTTGCATTAGATGTGGACTGTACGAAACTGTATGTTATTATCTATTACTTTTTGGATACTTCTAATTATTTATCATATGCCGCTCATTATATTTGGTGAATTTGAGGTAACTTTTTATTATGTAAAGAGATTAAAACATTAAAAAAGGCTTGCCTAAACTGCTATAACAACACTGGTGTCAGATATCAGTATACTTGGCCCGACTGGAATACAGTCTATACTATGTCACAACTAGCAATGTCTGTTTTTACGATATTACCATCAATATATTTATATGGAGTTGCTGTACACTATATATATACACATGCGGTATAGTCAAATTGTCCAGATTTCACCTTTTTACAGGATAGGAAAAAGTGGTTTTTGCAATTTGTTGAGACCCGGTTCATAAGGATTTTCTTTATAACAGAATTTTTTTTACAAAAAGTAATATTCTACAAAGTTGTCCATCGTATCTCAAGAATAACATGTAGAATATCACTTTTTGTGAAAAGACTATAGTTATGCTTAAAATCAAATTTTTTAGCCAAATTTTAAAGCAAATTCGAATAAAATAAATGTTTTAAAACTTACTGCTGCTTCGTTGTTTCCTAGTATAGGTATGTTTAAAATGTTTGCTTTTAAGCAGAATTTAGGCCAACTTTTGGTGACAATCTTGTTAGCAAGTCAAAATATTGCATGGAACGCATTTAAGATCAATTTGATCCCTATTGATACTTATGTTGTTCTTCTAAGGCTTTTTATAGAAATTAAAAATTTGGCAATGCCTTGGGTTGTAATTATATTATTTGCGGAGGTAGTTAGATTTTTCTCAATTGAGTGTTAAATTGTAGATCCGTCAAAAAATGTTTCCTTGTTGCAGTATTAATCTATTTTGGAATAATCCTAGTAGTTCGTTATCAGTACCATCAATTATACATCATCAATAAGTTCAATTTTTAGAAAAACTTTCTCTTGTAAATTTTTTAAAATAATAAAATTTTAAAAAAATTTGGTGATACTACACAATAGGGGCACCCAATTTTTTCGAAAATTTTTTCTCGAAATGACCCTTCTAGGAGTAACAACATGCGGAGTTTTCGAATTTGACATTTTCGAAGCGAAAAGATGCTTCCCTGATTCAAAGAAGGTGTATTGTATACTGAAGCAAAAAGTTGCAAAGTGCAATTTTTGCTTAAAAACGACCCCTTCTAGGATAAAAATGTGCGGGAAATCCGAATTTGACATTTATAAAATTCCTCGCATTCAAGAAAAGCTGTATATCGTCGCGAAAATTTGCTAATTGGTATAAATTATTAACTATAATATTGCAAAAAGTTAATATTCCTGGAAAACTTAAAAATTTTGGTCATTTTTGGTGAAACCATTATGATTTTTGAAAAAATTTTCAACAAATTTGGGAGAAAAACATAAGGAGGAATCATTAAGAAAAAATTTTAAGTTTTCCAGGAATGGGGGAATCCCCCTCCCTTAGTTACGCCACTGATTGTAATCATCTTCATCAATTTTAAATCAAAATTTTATTAAAAATTGATATATTTAAACAAAAAATTTTATACATTGTGATTACGTAATCATTGACCTGACCCCCCCCCCCTCTCCCATCACGTAATCAATCGTAATCATTTGGCTACTCCCTCTCCCTACTTGATTACGTAATATCTGGATGACCCCTCATTGGTTATTGTAGCATTATTTAGATTAGTTTGATTAATAGAGTATAACGTCATACTTCTGCATGACGGATTTTTTATTATGTGTTGATTTTTTATTATGTTTATTATTTTTTATTATGTTTATTATGCGTTGATTACAAAAAAAGTAAAGAGTTAGACGATTCGCGCGAAGACCACTAAAACTTCCTTTAGTTTGTTCCTATAACAAAATATGCTCGATGTATTGGGTAGTTTCAAAAGTTCATAGAATTTTATCAAGACCTCTCTCGCATGACCGGATTTTTAAAGTTTGGTCATGCGTTGATTACAAAAATAGTAAAGAGTTAGACGCTTCACGCGAAGAGGCACTGAAACTTTCTTTAGTTTGTTGTTATAGAAAAATATGCTCGATGTATTGAGTAGATCCAAAAGTTCGCGGAAATTTATCATGTTTTTAGACCTGAAAATTTTTAAAGTTACCCCATACAGGAGTAATTTTATGCATAATTTAATAGAAGAATTCTTGTTAATGCCTTAAAGGGGGCGGGTTGGTATTTTTTTGCGCAAATATTTTTTTCTGCGCAAAAGAATTTTTTTGCGCACAAGGCCTAGGCTTAAGCATAAGCCTAAGCCTAGGCCTAAGCCTAGGCCTAAGCCTAAGTCCTAAGCCTAAGACCTAAGCCTAGGCCTAAGCCTAAGGCCTAGCCTAAGCCTAAGACCTAAGCTTAAGCCTAGGCCTAGCCTAAGCCTAAGGCCTAGGTCTAATTCCTAAGCCTAGGCCTAAGTTTAGGTTTAGGCTTAAGCCTAGGCTTTGTACGCAAAAAAATGTTCTTTTGCGCAAAAAAAAAATAATTTTTTCGGCTTATTCTCGGAAAAATATTTTCGATTTTCTTCTAAAAACCGACTTTTTAGGATAATTTCTAGGCGAAAAATCGTAAATCGGAAAAAAATTTCGAAAATAAACTATAAATGTTACGCCCCCTTTAATATAATTACTCTCATAAAATCTCCAAATACTTCTATTAATCCCATAATCGACTGCTTAAAGAGACACTAGCAACGGTTTTTGCTTCATTACGATTCTCCGGCATTTTTTCAGCTTATTCGATGCGGTTTTTTCAGTATATACAATTCAAGCATGGAGAATATTTTTATGCAAATTTCAAATTTTGGTGACTTCAGGGTTTCGTTGTAATGAATTTTCAAATTATGCCAATTTCGACAAAATTTTAGCGAATTTTCAATTCATTTACGATTTTTTCAAAACTTTTCAAGTTTTTTAATTTTCACTAAAATAACTCTATAGGGGGTTTTTCTATGTGAGGAATCGATTTCGTGCATTGTCAAACCTTGAAAACGCTTCCCTGACTCCGAATTAGACTATTTTCGCCTCAATACACAAGCCTCTTCCCTGAATCAGGAAAGCGTTTTCAAGGTTCGGCAATGGGCGCGATCGATTCCTTGTATAGAAAAACCCCTTATAGGTTATTTTAGTGAAGATTAAAAAAATTGAAATTTTTTGAAAAAATCGCAATTCTTTTTTTAAATCACCCTGTATTTCATTAACTTCAGGCACGATTGTAATTTTTATATTAAAATGTTGATATATGAAATCTTTAATATCATTATTGATATAATAGCTATTATAAGTATCCCGCTTTATATACGCTTTTTATTTGTACAACTAAAAACTACCTTATCATCTTCTCAAGATAGTTTAACACCCGGTTATACTATCTTGTTACTATGGACAGGTAGCTTCAGTAGCGTAATTAAAGGTTGTCAAGGGCAATACTAATCCCAATTCGGCCTGAAGAGCTAAAAATTTCCCTTTGTTTTTGCCTTTTTTACAAAAATTTCGGCGCTATTTTTCTTAAAAGACAAAATTTTAACAGAAAATTTATCGACAGACTAAGCTACCCCTCATTCCCGAAAAAATTTATTTCAACAGTTGAAAGACAAGTGCTACTCACCCGAAGAAAAGTACTCTGGATAAAATTTCGCCACTAGGCAGTATAATCTTTTTTTCTTTAACGTTGGATAATAATTTAGGATCGTATGATATTTTTTATACCCTGGTTGACTTAATTTTTGTTGAACTCCCTCAATGGGGTGTAGCTTCCAATTGGTATATGGCGAATGGGGATATTAAAGGGAAGTTTACATCTGTCGCAAAAATTGCAACTGCTCCAGAACATTTAGCAATAACTCTTGTTTTCGCATTAAATCGTTACACAGCTGTGAAATTACCATTTAAATATAAATATGTAAGTTAAATTTTTTCAAAAATTCTATGGTCCCCATTATGATTTTTTATTAAAAATGACCAAATTTTTACCAAAAATGGCCACTTTTTCAATAAAATTGTCCAAAGTTGATATTTTTTAACCAAAAATTCGTAATTTTCTGAGCATTTTGAGCAATAAAACAGGGGCTTTTTGAGAAAAAATTTTCGCACCTGTTGACGTTAAAAAATCACCTTGGGAGACCAATGTAATGTGCCCCCTTATGAAATTTCTGGTTACGTCACTGCTTGGGTCTATGTTAAAGGTCAGCTCTGGGGACCAGGCTTTCCCCTGGGCCCCGATTTCGGCCACTGTAGACCCTTGGGGACCAGTTGTGTGGGGTCATCCAGGGTCTGGAGACCGACTCATTTTTTACCCATGAGAAGTTATCTTTTGCATTAGATTTGGACTGTACGAAACTGTATGTTATTATCTATTAC
>JAQGBS010000522.1:0-20939 GCA_034698545.1 Acrobeloides obliquus
ACGAATTCGATTTCTGTTCAAGAAAACCAAATGGCACAAGCAAGCGCTGCTTTAACTCGATTTCATGAAGATGGCCGATTTGGAACGATGCAAGAGGTAAATGCTCTTTCTCCGGGGTGCCAAGTGTACTGATGTTTTCAGCAAAGTGTTGATTTTGAGATGTCAAATTTGGCAAAATCTGATTTTTCACTGTCAAATCTGATTTTTGAGATGCAAATTTGGTCAAATAAGAAATATAATGGAAAATTAGCAGAATTTTGCTCCTAAAATCTGTTTTTTGAAGTTAGATTTGCTGATTTTGAACAACAATGTTCTTGGCATCCCTGCTCTTTTCATTTTTATCATTCTTCATGTTGGCATTTGACTATTGCAAATAATATATTCTTGTATGTTTTTAGCTGGGGATTCAACGTGTTTTATTGCTTGCAAACGCCCGCTGGAAAGCGTTGAATCAAGAAATGAATCGCTTAAAGACTTCTTTCCTAATCAATCGACAACTTCCCAAAATCGAAAAGAACCCGATCAACTTTATCTACATTCATTATATGAAATTTCTGCTTAATCGTAACTACTGTGTCAAGACCAATCAGCGAGGTTAGCTTTTCTCGTTTGTTTTTATTAAATTTCTAGGAGCTACTTCGGCTTTTTGGATGTGGTCTAAAATCGAAATTTTTTCGAAAATTTCTCAAAAATGACTCTATTAGGGGTCAATTTTATGCGGGAAACACGTTGATGATATTATTTTTGAATAAAAACACTTCTTTTTTTAGAAAATCGACTTAAAGAAAGTATATATTTCGAAAAAGCTAATATACAAAAATTCGAAACGAAAACATGAACCATGGTTTTCGTTTCAATAACCCAATCCAATTTTCAAATTGGATAATTTTGGTATCATTTTATTCGTCTTATAGAGTTATATAAAAGTGGCGAATGTTTTTCTAATGGAAAATTAAAAAATTAGTTTAAAAATCAATTTTTTATCATTTTCGTTTCAATACACAGATTCAAATGGTTTCAATCCCTTTTCTTCAATACACAAACACGATTTTTGGACAAATTTCAATTTTTTAGTCAAAAAATCGAATTTTGATCAAAATTCGATTTTTTGGCCAAATTACTTTTGCATTCCTACAAATAAAAAGCGTGCAAGTGTAAGCGCAATAAATTTCAGATGATTTATGGGCTTATATGGTTCTGTGCAAATACAATGAGCAAGTCTTTGCAACTCAAGTTACAACTGTTATCGATATGGGCACGTTGCGCGACAGAATGGTCGCGATACGTGATTTGGTCCGATTTGAGAATCTACCGGCAGACTTTCAGATTTTAGTGGAAATTTATGGTGTGGTAAGTTTCGAGTGTAGTAGTAGGAATATATTTAGTAATGAATAGTGATGTTCAAGGTGATAAATGTGGGTAAGTGTGATAATAAGCTTAAAAATAATAATTTTATCACCTTATGTGATAACGTGTTATCACATGGGGTAACATTATCACAAAATCGTTATAACTGTTATCAAAATGCATTATCTTATCACACCCTTTTATCATTATCACTTGAACATCACTAGTCATGAGATTTAAAATTTTTACACGGATTTTGAATTTCCAGACTGAATTAACATGTGAAATTTTCAGACGTCTGATAATAATAAAAACCGCAATTGTATCATGTCGTTCACCGATCGAGCAAAAGCTCTTTTGCGTAAGATCTGCGTATAATTGTATTGTTCTAACATAGAATGTGTTTAGGTTCGCCAAAGAGTTCTCCGAAAAAGAAGACGGATTTCACGCAGCCAGAAGAGCATGGACTAGCATTTCGTCTTTGTGGTTACTTTCATTTGAATCGTGATTGCATCGGTATGCATAAAATTTGTGTTCAAGAAGCTGTTTACCCGTTGGATGGTACAGTAGAAGTGCGAATTACATCTTCTCCATAGGAAAACAATTTATAGAAAGTTATGTTCATTTTTGTTAAAATGGCTTAAAACAGTAGGAATTTTTATTGGATATGGTTATAGTGCGTTGTTGTATACTGTTTTTTTGTTGTTGAATTCTTTGTTGTATGTTATACGGTGTGTTTGAAATAAAGTATATAAATTGATACGGTTATAAACTGGTATTGGATTGCTTCAAAAGTTTTTACACTTTTTTCTTCGATTTTTTTTATCTACAACTTTTATAACACTTTTTATGAATCCTTTAGGATTTTTGTAGATTCAGATTCGCCCGCTAAGATTTTTCTGGCAGATCTGGTCCGCCGGCATATTCAGATTTTCTCGTAACATATATACCATTCCTAGTCAGTCCAATCCCCCCATTTTCCCATCTCGTAAGTTTACCTCTTTTTCCAACTTTTTAGCTATAAAAACACATCAAACCCTAAGATATAATAGGTCTTTTATAGAATTTTCAATGGGTGATATTAGGACACTCCTGTGGAATCTCGATTCGTTATCGGACGAATTCCTTGAAACAGTTTCTGAGTTATCGAACTCCTAAGAGAAATTTACATCTACGCTTAGAAATTAGCATAAGAAACAGGAAGGAAAACAGCAAATAAACCTCAGTTAGAACTTTTCATTCATACGAACCAGTTGTACCTATTTTTCCTCTCGTTTTATAATCAATAAACCTTGTATCGATATCTCTGTGTTCTGTCAAATTATCTTCCCCTCATCCTTTATCATCTACGCTGAGTCCTTAAATCTTGTTGGTGCGACCCAACACCCCCATCCCGCATTTTCCCCAACTCACATTTTACATATTTTTTCAACTTTTTCGTTCTAAAAATACTAGTGTTCGTAAAATGTGCAAGCGTTTTTTTACGCGCGAAAAATTGCACGCGTTTGCACAAAACGTCTAATATAAAACACGTCTATCATGGGTACATGTTTTGGTACAAAAAAATGTTGCTGCACATTTTTGCACACGAGTATACCTTTTGCACGTTTGACGAACACTAAAAAATACAGAATGACGGAAAATTTAACCCGAAATTAATTGAAAAATGATTGTTCTTTCGAACATATTATTTACTGGACCTCAGTTTGTAAATTGATTTATTTCAAAAAGAATAAAAATGCATAATGGAGAATAAAGAATATACAAAAATACATAATTCATATCAAGATTTCAAATCTCATTTAAGATTTCAAATCTCATAGTGGCACAAAGAGCACGGAGAAAACGTCTTTTATCGCTTGTATAGTCATTTTTATCGATCTCGACTCCACCTTGCTTGTTAAAGTAATGAACTTCGACAGAAGCTTTCTTAAAGACTTGTGAAGCGAGAATTCCAATATCTTCTGCATCCATTGAGTGACCAATATGGGTTCTAATTTCCTTATGGAAATCATTGTTGTTGTTGAAGATCCATTTCCACTTCTTTTGTTGATTCCCTGTTCTGAGATTAGCCGGCATCTTTGAACTGGATTTTTTTCGAAGTACTCAATAATTCCTCGCGCTGTCAACATCGACTTGGCAGATAAAAGCTTGTTGTTCGCCAATTCCTAAAAATGATATTTTAAATATGTATCTTTGTTGCAATAAGAGCTAAAAAATTTTAAAAAAAGCTCAATTGGATTAATATTTGTGAAGTAAATTAATGCTCACTTTAAATAAACAGAAATATTTTTAGAATGATATTTTAGACAAATACAATTAATGTTCTAATTTTTTCTCCTATGCATAATATGTTAAAATACCAATTTTATAGTGAGTTCCTTGTTTGAAAAGGCTAAATCTCGATTCTCCATCATTATGGTGCTCAGTTCCTTTCGCAATCCACTCAATTCGACGTCTTTCTCCTTTCGCAATTCACTCAATTCGGCGTCTTTGTCCTTTCGCAATTCAAAATATTGGTTGGCCCAATCAATCGCTTTTCTAAAAATCTAATGTTAATGTTTATTAGCTTGTATATACAGCCTTTCTATGAAATTCATTATGAACAGAAATATTTTTTATAGATAATTCCTGCCTATAACAAATTTCAACTTTCTTCTTTATTGCAAGTCAAAATTTTTCTTCTTTGGAACTCAGAAAAAAGTAAACAAATGTCTTTACCTTTCTTCGTCAGATTCTTTACTCGATCCACCCTTCTTTCGCTTTTCACCGGGCATATTCTCTCAAAAGGCTAAAAATCATATTAGTTATTTCAGTATAAAATGTTTTAGAAAATATTAATCCAATTTTAAAAAGCAGATTTTGCTTAGACGGCTCGAAACTTTAGAAATTTTTTTGAAGCATACGACAAGACCAAAAAACGGTCAGTTGATGTTTCGAAACTTTTTTAGATACAGTCAAACCTCTATTAAAACCCAAAAAACTCGTTCAGATTTGGAGTTTCCATAGCCGATTCTTCAAGAAAATGTGGTTAACCCATTGAAAATGTCAACAAAATGACTGAGATCACAAAAAAATCGAGATTTTTTATGTAAAAATTTTTAAAGTCAGTTTTCAGGCATAGAAAAAATTTTTAATGGAAGCAAAGATAGGAAAACATTCTACGAGGTCGAATTTAGGAATTCTGATAAAAAAAATTTTTAATTTTTCAACATTTTACCCTTCGGGGATCGAACCTGAGGGCCCAACGTTGCTTAACTTGCCAGATCAGACGATCTAGCAATCAACGACCAACCGTAAATTTTTAAAATATGTTTAAAGTTGAAAAGAAAACAGAAAATTTCTACTGAAAAGACCAAGTTTTTAGCCATTTAAATAGTGAAAAAATTAGAAAAATAAGTGATTTTTGGACTGAGCAGATTCTGGTGCAAGTGGGTGCGGTGGGGCGCTAGTGAAAAATAGGGTTAATATTGGATATTTTGGTATAAAATAGTGTGGTTTACGGGCTGGGGCAGATTCTAGCGCAAGTGGGTGAGGTGTGCACTACTGAAAAATTGGCTTAATTTTGAGTGGTTTTATATAAAATAGTGGATAAAATGTGCGAAAATGGGATGTTTTTTTAAAGGGTTTTGGGGTGGGTGCCCTAGAAATGGTAGTTGTATACTACTGACGTGACGTGCAGAGTAGGGATGTAAGGTATACCAAAATTTTCCGTATCGTATTCGTTTGTCCAAAATTTTCGTATTTTATACGAAATCAGAAATTTTCGAATTCGTTTTTAAATGGTTTTCGAAAATGTTCGTTATCGTTATTTTTAGGGCTGCGCGTTGGCCTGCGGGCGGGATTTTTTCAAAAATTTTTTTGCGGAGCTGGGTTAAAAAGGTTAAATTTTGATAAAAAAATTGGTTAAGACAATAAATGCATTTATAATGTATAAAATCTTTAGTTTTTTCCATGCGCCGATAGGTGATAAAAAAATTTTGTAGAATAAACAAGAGTTTTTAAGCAAAAAATGACCCGAAAATTGAAAATTTTGGTTAAAAATGGTAAATGTCAATGAAAAAATTACTTAAAAACGGTAGATTTTGCCCAAATTTTCGATAAAAAAAAGACATTGCGGGGTTATTCAATTTGCGAGATTTTCAAAAATATGCGTGGGGGGGGGTTTTCTTAAAAATGGTGCGGGCGGGCGGGATCCCGCTCCGCGCGCAGCCCTAGTTATTTTAACCGTTTTCCGTTAATATTATAGTGAAATATTTTATTATACTTTTAACCAAAGCAATGAAAAAGAAACAAAAGATACGATTAAAATAGTTAAGAAAACTTAACTATTGAGTTGATTCAAAAGTTCCCGGATTTTTTACATCAATTGATTAATACTTCGGGGTTACATAAAAAACTGGAGTTACATTTTTGGATCATAATTTTTGATTTTTTATAAATCAAATCGGGTATGAAGAATCGTTTCTAAGTCTTTGTTTTTTGATCCGAGCCTTCCCTGAAAAAAAGTATTGTATTTTTTTAGCGCTACTACTGCTACTACTTTTAGTAATTGCCAAAAATTTTCCTAATTGTTCCCCTTATGTTTGTCCGAAAGCCGGCCAATCATTATAACGAGCAACGGTCAGTTGGTGACATTGTCAGTTGGTAACATAAAATTTCTACCAGAGCTTAGGTCTAAGCATATGCCTAAGTCTAGGTTTAAGTCTAAGCTCTTAGGCCTAGGCCTAAGTCTAGACTTAAGCCTAAGCCTAGGCCTTGGTAGAGATTTTATGTCACCAACTGACAATTTCTATCGTCAGTCAGTGACAAAGATTTATGTCACCAACTGACAATTACCTATTATATCAGAGTCCTCCATTATGGTTTTTCAAAATTTTTTCAAAAATATTAATTTTGATCAAATTTACTTAATTTTTTAATTGTTTTTATAAAAATTTTTCCTTAAAAATTCAATTTTTTTCAACGAAAAAAATATTTGATTAATGCCCCCCCTCCAAACTTCGTTTATAGCTACTGCACTAACAATCAACACTTGTGAGGATTTTTAGTAAAAAATATTTGACAAAAATTTTTATAAAAAAATCGCAAAATTCCAGTTTTTATGGAACATTCTGTAACTAACTAAATCTTGGGACTAGAAATTTTCTTATAATTTAGGTCCTTTGGGTTTGAGAATTTTTCTTAGAATTTATTTTTTTAGCCTAGACGTGACTTTTTTAGACTATTACCTTATAATCAAGTGGACGTAAAATCCCAACAAAATGATGAATGGCTAATGCTAATATATGCAAATTTGAAGTTAACATTGCAGAAATCCGGAAGATTTCTAGCACAGCTGCAGTGCATTCGTCTTCTTTCTTCATGTTTAAAACTATAGGCATGTAGCTATTGACAAATAGGCCTAAATTTATATTATAAAAAATAGACATCATTTTGTAAGAAAAAACCAATTTTCGGATTTTCTTCAAAAAATCTTTTTATTGTCATGAAAATTGGAGTAATATAAGGATTTCTCTTTTTAAGAAAAATCTGATAAAATCATAGTCCTACTCCTATTTTTGTTACCTGTCATGAGTAATAAAGCTGTCCAAGCATCAATCAAAGCTAGGCTTATGCATAATTTATTGTATGAACTGATTGAACGCTTGAGCCATTGTGAAGACATTACTATCAATCCATTTCCAATTATTGCCAGCTAAAAAATAATTATAATTAAATGTACGTACTGATTGAAGAAAGGGTGTTGAGAGACAGTTGATTAATTAGATTTTGGTGAAAGATAAGTTAGGGCCAATGGTATAACGATTTGATCTATGAGAGGACCATACATGGGCAAGAGGTCGGACTGTCCGACTCAACCAACGTCGCAAATTGTCAAAAATCTGGGGGGACCTCGCAAGATTGAGGAACCTCAGTTTTTTTCCTAATGGTCCCCCTTTAGGTTTTGCCCAAAATACTTGGAAAAATTTTTTTGATCAGAATGGTTCACCAAAAATGACTTCATTTTTGAGAGATCACTTTTATATTTCCCTAAATTTTCGAAAAAAATTCTGACAACCTCGCAAATTTTTATTACCCGGCCCCTTGCCCTTGTATGGAGAGGACATAGACTTGGGTATAACTAACTGGGTCCAGTTGGAGAAAACCCAGGCTTGGACAACGTCTATCCCTTGTCTATATCCATTTTCAGTATTTGAAGAAAGCAATGGGTAATAACTCTTTTTCATATAATTTAATAAATTATACCAATAAAATAAAGCTCATAAGTGGCACCAACCATATATAAACCCTTCTAGCGATTTCTATTTTTGATAAAAACCATTCTGAAGGAACCCGCATTTGTTGTGCCATTTCTTCATCCATTATCTTCCGTCCAAGTTCCAATTTTCAAAGCTAGCCTAAAAACGTTCATAGACAGTTGAGTGTTTAAATCATTATTTCAAACGAGTGGAAACATAAAAATGAGGAAGCATAAAAATGAGGACATAAATACGCGGAACTCAACCTTTTCAAGCAATTATAGGCTTAGTGAAGAATTAATTTTTTGAAAAACATTAGGCTTTTCTTCAATAAATAAATGACGTTTTTTATGACTAATATTGGACTTTTGATCTTGTCCTACAAGAAAATCTAGATTTTATAGCTGTATCGATATATCCAGGATTTGGTTTAGTGGGAGGGGGGGGGGGTGGTTGAACGTTAAAAAAATGCATTTACTTAAGAAATTTTTTAAATAGCCATTTAAAAAAATTTATAATAGCGCATTTCGCTCGCTAGTCATAAAAGAGGGGCGTACAAAGTGGGAGAGTGAGTTATAGTACCCCTTTTTGCTAACGCAAGCGCGCTAATAAGGATGCACAAAGTTGGAGAGAGAAAAATAACGTCGGCATAGTGTTCCCCATGTCGAAAATCCCCCGAGTACAAAAAATTAGCCAATTTGGAGAACTTTTTGAAATTCGCATATTTTTACATTTTTAGGGGGTAACCCTTAATTTGTTAATTTTTACAAAAAAATTTTAAAATCATTATCACTATCGTTATCCGCATAGTCAAAAACCCCAAGTACAATAAATCAGCGCCTGAAACGCTAAAATGATCGAGATACGGCACATCCTATAAAAACCATTAAAAATTGAACAAATTAAATTTTTTAATTCGTTGGAGGGTACTCCAATTTTTTGTTTTTTGCATATCTATACCTTACCTAATAATTTTAAAAAATTGCATGTCAATCCGATTGACCGTTCAGAAAATCCGTTCCTGAGATCTCGGGGTGACGTATAGACACAAGAATAAGAATAGGTGTTTATGATTTTGCCATTTCGAAGAGGGGGCTTGACAATAAGTCTGCTTAGACTCCCCCCCCCCCTCCTCTGGATATGGCTCTGCTAGAATTGATAGACACAAAACTTGTCTTGAATATATATCTAGTGTGGATAAAAAAAAAATAAAATTTTTGTAAATTCTATCTCAACGATCGCCTTAGGAAATGAAATCATCTTTTATGTAAAAATCAAGTCTAAGTCTAAAATTTACTGAAGCAATAAAATTTAATTAAAATGTACTAAGATACAAACAAGTACCATATATCAAGCAAAAAAATAGAAAAGCAAAAATTTTAAGCTTTAGAACAGAAGCCTTAAACTGGAACTAATCTAGGCATTTAATAATCATCTTCCTTCTCTGGCTAAAAATTTTTTGCAAACAACCCACTTCAAACCCTAGCGGAAATTAAAATAAGGTTTCAAATTCATATCTGATCATATTGATGGCTAGACTCTAAATATATTAAATTAAATTTTTTTTAATATAGATAATGATAGAATCATGTAAGTATTAAAAAGAAAAAAGTACACTCAAAAATTTGCAGGAAAATCCACTTTTTAAAATTAATAGTGGTGAAAAAAGTATAGGATTTTATGCAAAAAGTCCTTAAATATGTTGGCTTTTAGTTCAATTGCACAATTCATTTGGCTATATACAAAGTGTTCACTTTTTGAAACTATTTCAACAAAAAATGCATAGATGCCAAAATTAAGGTGTTACTTGCGATACTAGAATTTTTGAATCTTGAAATCAAGTATCTTCTTAAATCAAGTATTTTTTGCATAAAAAATTATCGTTGAAATAAATGATTAATATCTAGCTTAAATAAAGGCATATGTCCCTTCTTGTTTCATGAAGACATTAATGATCATACTTTCAATTTTTTGATAAATATTTTCATTAAAGGACCAGACCACTCGGAAAAAGTTGGGTATTTGAAAGTTAATAAAAAATGAAGCATTTTTTATTTTACGGCAGCCTCTGAATCGTTTTTTGCCGAGATAATTGCATTTGAAATTTGAATTTTTGTGCATATTTTTGTTGTAATACACAAAGTTTTTTGAACTAAAAACAGCAAATTTATGCAAATATCTTTACAATGAATTGTTTACGATTGAAAAAATTTTTTTCAATTTTGGAGCTAAATTTACGCTAGGAAAGATATTTATATTAAAATTTGCCGTTTTAGTTTAAAAAATTCCAAAAAGCTTGTGTTTACGACGAAGACATGTACACAAATTCAAATTTTAAAAGACAACGAGAGCGACTCAGTAGTTGCCATAAAAAGAAAAAATACTTCATTTTTCATAAACTTTCCGAATATATAATTTTTATACAACTTTTTTTCCGAATGGCCTGGTGTTGGGAAGTCATAAAACACTTAATCCCAATTTTTCATGCATCAGATTTTTGATTCGTTAACTGCATTATTTCAAGCTAGATCGTCAACGTGAGAAATTTTCATAAACGTGAGAAAAATTTTTTCTTTAAAGTGCACCGACATGGGGGTGGATAGTGAAAGGACAAAATTTAAGAGGATTTGTAAAAAATTTTTAAATATTAATCAAAGAAATGGTAATATTCATTATAAAAAGAACGTAAATATTATACTATATACAGGGTGGTTTAAAAAATGAAAATTTTGCAATTTTTAAACAAATTTTCAAGTTTTTTAATCTTTAATAAAAATCCTACAGGGGTTTTTCTATGCTAGAAATCGATTGCACGCATTGCCAAACCTTGAAAACGCTTCTCTGATCCTGGTTCAGAGAAGAGATGTGTATATTGAAACAAAAATAGACTAATACAGGGTTGGAAATGCGTTTTCGGAAGTCCGGCAATGCGCGCAATCGATTATTCACATAGAAAAACCCCCTATAGGCTTATTTTGGTGAAAAATAAGACACTGTCTCTGTAAGAATCGACGATTGATCAAAAGACACTGGCACCACATGTCGCAGAATTTTTCGGCAACCAATAAAATTGATCTGGTCGATGTATTTCAACAAGGAGAACATTTCTAACGTATTTTTGAAAAAATCTGAAAAATTTTTTTTTGACATCTCTTTACTAGTGCCAGGTGAGCTTTCGACAACTTTTGGAGTGGTTTTCCCATGAAATAATCGAAATCCTCAAAACCATGAACATCCCTATCTATAGGACTGAAAAAAATCCTCATAGAAAAGCCCTTTCTAGAAGACGATAAAAATAAAATCTAGAAATAAAACTGAGCAAAGACTTAATTAGCTGAATTTCGCTTAGCACTAAGTTTTATCCTCTAGTGATAATCCGAAGAAATTAAACAAAAGGAAAAAAGTACAAAAATATTTGGACGCTAGTTGGAGTCGAACCAGGGTTCGTTACATGCAAATTTTGTCAATTTGTACTGCGCCATGGACGTTGCCAATTTTTGACAACTTTCGCATATTGTGACTCGGTCAGCGTGCCGCTCGAAGTCGCTGCTCTGAGTCGCCGCTCGGAGATCCTGAGAGCGCCGGGATCTCCAAGATCGTTACTTTTATAATATTTTAAATCAAAATTAAAAAAATAAATAAAATCAGACAATGTTTTTTCTCTAATATTTTCTATACGCCTTTTGAATGCGTAATTCCTATTTTTTGCTACTATAAAATTTTTTCCACAGTTCTTATTAAAAATTTACGATTGAACAAAAATTTTTCAAAGATTTCTTAATTAAAAAATTCGAGCAAATAGACAAACACCCAATGTCCTAACCACTCGACCAAATGAGAGACTATATAATGCTCATTACCTTCTTTTATGAATATTATGTCATAAAATAGTAATGTCTGGATCCAAAATTGTTTAATTATTTTTTTTAAATTAAAAAAATTAAGAAACGTTAAAATGTTTAGAAAATGCAAAAAGATAGTAAAAACAAAATAAAAACTGGTTAAAATAAAAAATTATATCGTAAAAAATTTAAAAAATCAAATTTTCTTTAAATAATTTAAAAAATTCAAACACGGGGAGAAGCCGTACTCTATGCGAAGCCGTAGACGAGTTGTACTCGGTGTGAAGCTTTAGGCGAGCTGTACTCGGTGAAACCGTAGGCGAGCTGTGTTCGAAGCAAAGCCGTAAGCGAGCGCACTTGAGGCGAGTCGCACTCTGTGTGAAGCCGTAGACGAGCCGTAATTGGGACAAAACTGTAGGCGATCCTACCCGGGGCGAAGCCGTAGGAGAACCGCACTTGTTCGAAGCCGTACTCGAGGAGAAGAGTCATCAAAGGAGCCGCACACCAAGGTCTGTCTGGCTATCTTGTCAGGCTAATAAATCAAAAATGAGCAATAAGTTTTTAAACCGCCTTAATTAAAGTTGCTCAGAAAAATGAGCTCTACATTCCTACAGAACGCTTTTCTGATCTGTTCGCGATTTTTTTTGAATGGGATGACCTGTGTGTGAGCCGCCGTCTCTCGGAGATTCAGAGAGTGATGTAGATGCTCGATATCAATTTATGCGTCTGATTAATTCTAGTCTCGTAATTAACTATTCATTGAAAACTACTCTAAAATAAGAAAAGTTCGTTAATTAGGATTATTTTCACATATTTGTTGCCTACAATTTACGTAATAAACTTGCTAGATTTGTAAAAAGCATTGCTGTAAAAAAGCTTTATTATTCATAAACAGAAAACATTTTAAAGGGGTGTGGAACTTACAGCAAGTTCTCTGAATAGAATAAAATTAAGGCAAAATATAATTTACTCAAGTGGGACTCGATCCCGAGAACGTTAGAGTTAAATCGAAGAGCACTACCACTAAGCCAAGCTCACATAAAAATTCTAATGTCAATTTTTCCCACAGATTTTTTGGGATTTTTTCAAAAAATGCAATTTTCTTTGTTTTCCTGAGCTTTTTAGCGCTCCAAATAAATTTCACTAAACCCCTAGGTGTAATTTTTCATGAGGAATCGAATGAACCCACTTTCGTCCCATGAAAAGCGCAGAAAACTCGAGAAAATGTTTTGAAAAATCCCTTTCTGCGCTTTTCATGGAACGAACGCGGGTTCATTCGATTCCTCGTGAAAAATTACACCTAGAGGTTTAGTGAAATTTATTTGGAGCGCTAAAAAGCTCAGGAAAACAGAGAAAATTGCATTTTTTGAAAAAATCCCAAAAAATCTGGGGAAAAAATTGACCTTAGAATTTTTATGTGAGCTTGGCTTATTGTAGTGCTCCTCGATTTGACTCTAACTTTCTCGGGACCGAGTCCCACTTAAGTCGATTATATTTTTTACCTTAATTTTATTTTATTCGGAGAACTTGCTGCAAGTTCCACACCCCCTTTAATGTTCCTAAATGTAGCCAATAAATAACAACGTTGTTCTCAAATAATCGAACAGAAACAATAGTAAACATAGCATTAAATTGTAACAATTCACAGCAACTACAACAGATGTGTATAAATTCTAATTTAGAGAATTGAATGTGCGCAATTGCAAATCTGGAATCTGTTATCAACATGGGAAATTAGCAAATTTGAAAAACAAAAATTTTGCTGAAGGTTGAAAAAAATTCAATTTTTTAATTTTTAGGGGGTAACCCCTATTTTTATTTTTTTTATCAAATTAATTTTTTAGCTAAAAAGAATATTATCATCGTTTTTGGCACCATCGACAACGCTTAAACGGCATACATATCGTCGAAATGCGTAAAAAAATTAAATTTTCAATTTTTAGGTTGTACAAAAATAATATTTTTATACAGCTCTTTATATTATAAATAATGATCTTTTGTAAATTGTTAATTTGTTTAAAAAACTTTATTGAAAAAGATTTATTGCACAAAATTTAAATTATATTGGTTTGTATATTTTTTGATTGCTTTGATTATTTTTTATCATTCTAACATGCGCTTTAAGCTTCGAGGATGACTAAAATGAAATTTTTTATAAATAATTTTTCTTACTTTTCGATTTTTGCAAAATTGTTGAAAGTTCCAGCTTTTTTCATGCAAATTGAACAATCCGGATAGTCGCAATTGAACATATGCTAAATTTTCCAAAATTTAAATTTAAAATATTTTTATTACCCAATGAAAATAGGTGGTTCGAAGGCCGACACAGGTATTAGCTTTATTTGGTTCATCTAAAAATTTATGGTATGCTGTTATACAGGTGGGAAAGCGGATACATGCGGCATTCCTCCCACATAATCATTAAGGTTGCCTTTATACTCTCTGTACTATCAAACTCTTCCTCCAAAATCGGCCAAAAAAACGTTGTTTTTGTTATTTTGTTAATCAATTCTCTCAGTTTTTATAATAAGATTTTTGGCCCCTCAAAAATCTTTGGCTTTAATTAAGGCATCACGAAAATTTTCGGAAAAATAGATTTTTGGCTATTTAGAATTTTACTTGGCCCCCAATTCGTATAGTTGAAAGCGTTTCCATCAGTCCAAGAATAACCATTTGGTCCATTGGCATACCCACCTAACCAATAATATTGGCAATGATTCGCTGTTTCGGTAATGAGGTCTAAAAATTTACAAAACAATTTTTTATAATTTTTCTTACTATTCAAAAAAGCATCTTCAAAAGCATTTTCAACAGAAGCTAAATGCCCTCCAAGTCCAACACAAGCCTTTTCGGCCGAATTCCAATCCCTAAATTTTTTTAAATTATTTCATAAATTTATGAATGAAATCTTAAGGAAAAAAAGATTTCATTTCATTCTTCCCTATTTGATTTGTTACTTACAAATTGGTATCTTGAACGCTCCAACATTTGTTATCATAGCAACTCCAGCCTTGTGGGCACAAATTTTGTGCACAACTTTGAGCTTGAGCACCATCAAAGCATAGAATAGCCAAAGTGAAAATTGCAACCAATTGAAAGTTCATTTTTTAAACCAAGATTTTTGAAATAAAAAATATATGAATTTAATGGCTGGTGAATATTAATTTTTTAGAGTCCTTATATATAATTCTTTAAGAGGTTTATCCATTGACGTCTTTTAAGATGATTTTTTTCGAATTTATACAAAAAATGCATGAGACATATTAAAATCCATAATTTTTATAAAGGCTAAAAAGGACAATTCGGTTTTTTGGTTTTACTTATTTATAATCGGATAATGAGACGTGAAGGAAAATCGGTTTTACACACCCAGTACAAGAATTTAATCTATTGTTTAAAGAACAAAAATTCAAATGTTAAAGTATACAATTGGACTCGATATAATGGCTCGCTGGAGACCGAATCTAGAAGCCACTAAATTAAGGAAGCCACTATATCGAGGGATAAATCGAGATTTTCTCATGTATAGGAACCTCATGGGGACACTATATCGAAGTTTTTATTAAGAACTCGATCATTACAAAGCAAGATTGAACCAAAATTAAAATACTCAGCAGGTTAGGTGCGGGTTAAGCCAAATTTTGAAGTGTTAAAAAATTTTTTAGACACCCCGTTTTCCCTGAAAAAATCATTTAAGATGTCAAAAAAGGTTAGGTCGGGACCTTTTTTTGACACCCTAAATTATTTTACCAGGGAAAGGGATAATCTACAAAGTTTTTCCTCATAAAATTTCGCGTTGAAATGTCCCCTTGCTGATGGTTATTGAATGTCAAGAAAAAAGTTATGGCCATTTTAGGGAAAGAGTACTCTCTAGGTACCCCTTGCCGATTCGGCTCTTTCCAGTAGTCAAATAAAAAAATTTCTTCAAATTCGAGTTCTTGATGCCGAAAAACCACCAAGTACAAAAATCAACTCGAGGTAGGTAGAATTTTTGGCAAGACCTTTTTTCCAAATGCGTAGAAGTTGAAAAATATTTTTTTTCAGCGACGTCTTTATCAAGCTAAAAATACAACTGATTATTCAAATTAAATTAAATTAAAAAACATGATAAAACTGCACAGAAATGAAAAATTTCGATGAATTCATCGAAATTTGTCATTTCTGTCGCAAATTTTATTATATTTTTAAAAATGCGACAGAAATGATACATTTGTAAAGAAATTTAGGAGAAGTTTACAACAGAAATGATAAATTTCGATGAATTCATCAAAATTTGTCATTTCTGTGCAATTTTTCAAAAACTCGGGGTTTTTTATATTTGATGCGTGCAATAGATTCCCCGCATCGAAAAACGGTCATGTACCAATTTTCAGCCCATTTGGACAACTTTCGAAAAAATGCTGTAGAGTGGGGCGTTTTCTGATACGCGCAATCGATTCCCTGCATCGAAAAACGGTCGTGTACGAATTTTTGAAGAGTAAAATTTTTTAACGAGTTCCGGCTATATAGTGTACCCCTCTTTAGATATTGGGTTGATTAATAAGTATTTACGGCTTAAAAAAAAATACTCTAATTCCATCATTTTTCATTCGTTTTCGATAAAATTTTTTTTCAGTAGTGGGTAAGAGTGTATGCTTAATACGATCCAATCGGTCATTTTGAGAATAGGTCATATTTTCGTGTCAATATACAGACTTTTTCAAAAAATGACGGATTTTTCAATATTGCAAATTAATTTTAAAATGTTGATATTTGGTTATAGAAGTCCATTTTTGGCGAAATTTTTGACTATATTTGGGTTTTTCTAGTCAAGGAATCGATTGTGCTCATTTTCAAGGCATGAAAAAATTTCTCTAACCTTGATTCAGGGAATACAAATTTTTGAACCATTTTAGGGGTATAAAAAACTCCGATTTTTTGAAAAATCTGGATATTGACACGAAAACATGAGTTTCGCTCAAAAAGACCTTTTGGATCTTATTCAGCATACACTCTTACCTACTACTGAAAAAAAATTTCATCGAAACCGGATGAAAAATGATGAAATTAGGGCATTTTTTGAGCCGCAAGTACTTATTGATCAACCCAATACATTTCGACTTGCAAGTCTCGAAAACTTTCCATAGACCGGCATCCAGGTCTTGGCTTAAATAAATCAAGAAATCGTATGCTTTCACTCGGTATAAGCTGTTTTCTCAGGCGAGTGTTGCAGTAGGTGATCATTCCTTTTTAGTGAAAATAGCCATACAAGTTTTTTAATAATATTATACCTATTATAAGAAAAAATACTAGTGCAAAAAATATTTTTAGTACAAATAATACTAACCTTTTTGCGATTGGCTAAAATACAGTTTGTAGTCATCGCTTGAATTTTTGTCAAAATGCTGTTATTTGAGAGATCTAAGTAGAGATCTAAAAATTCAATGGATATTATTATTTTCTAAATTGAATAATTTCAATACTGTGATTTTTCTTTGCGTCTTATGTTTTAAGTGCAAACTTCTTAACATATTTTCTTTGAATAGGTAAACTTTTCGAATTTTTTTATTGATTGGCCTAATTTCAATACTTATGACATGACAAACATAAAGGTCACTCTTTTTCCTTCGCAGTAAATTTGTAGTACGAAAAAATTTGGCCTTGATTTTTGTTTTGACTAAAACCACTCTTAAACCGAATGCTAAGGTCATTTTGAATTAGTTTGATTGAAAAAACTTCGTATATAAAAAATCGCAATCTAGCTCTTGGTGTAGTTTTGAAAAATTTAACTATGTCATATAAAATTTGTTTGCTAATTATTATAACACTAGCAACGTCTTATGCTTGTCTTTATAATGGGAAAATTTATCTTGATGGCCAAGAATGGGTATTTATATTTTTTTATAGTTTCCTAGTTATAGAGATTTATCGCTTGATAAAATCTCACCTATGGTTAAGTGGCGAGATTTCACATTACTACTCAAATGGGAGAGGGTTCGATCCCACCAGGGCAAAATTTATTTGACTTATTTAAAAAGTCTATAAAATTGACGTAGAATTTTATCGTTCATTTCCCCTGAAACACTAAAATGGGCTGTACTGTCACGATCCCTAAATAGGATCGAACTCTCGATCATATGGTTTAGTTTATAGCGTTTCATGAGAAAAGTGTATGACAAAAATTCTACGACCAATTTTATTAGGTTTTTTAACAATTAAAAATTACATCCTAGTGGGGTCAACCCTTCAAACATTAAAGTACATTGTGAGACTCTTGCCACTTCACCACAAGTGATAAATTTTTTCATGTTGACATAAAATGCTATAAATGTGGATTTTAGGTCGAAAGGAATACATTTCTTATGAAATGCCATATAAAAAAGCTATTTTCATGGTATGTAGACATAGTTGCTTGTTTAACTCCATCACAAGCAAAAATTCCCGTTGGCAAGTGGCTATCTGAAGGTCGATATAATTACACTTGTTATACAAAAGAAAAAGGCATTGTATGGATTAAATCTGATCCTATTGTGAATGGATCTTCATTAAGCAAAAATGGTACCGGAAATTTAAGATGTGAAGGAAAACATGAAATAGGTATTTTTTTGCGTAAAAGAAAATATAATGCTACGATTGGCACTACTTCAGTGTCGAAATTAGCAATAAGCCATTTAGTGACCACTATGGTGTAGTCGTCAGTGTGTTGACAAGGAGTTCGGCATCATCGGAACTAGCAAGGGTTCGGTTTCTCTCTGAACACATGCGCAAACAGTCCCCCCCCCCAAATTTTGAGATTTTTCGCGTTTGCTCATCTGTAGCGTAGCCAGAAATCTTTTATGGAGACTCTATCCGAAAATTTTCAAAATTTACCTTGGTCCGTCTTATGTTTTTAGAAAATTTTTCAAAATTTTGGGGAAAAACATAAGAAAGATTAGAAAAAATTTTGATGAAAGACGCTAGTGTGTTAAAAAATTTTTGCGTGTGCCTGAATTTTGCTTGCGCATGAGCCCCAACTGGGGGAAGGGGGCAATGGCGTAGGCAAAGGGGCAGGGGTGATAGATGCCCTCTAGTGGACCAAAATTTTTGAAAAATCCCTAATAAAGGTCATTTTTGGGTAAGTGCCTCTCCTCACTCTAGTTGACCCCCGACCCTTCTCCCTGTGCCATTGGGGGGGGGGGGGAGAGAGGGTTTGGGTGGAGTTTGCGCGCATGCGTTCTGTTGCGTCTAAAAAGTTTTGCAAATAAATATCGGAGATCATATCAACAAATGTTCGTTCGAGAACCACGCAAATTATTTATAGGCACCCGTTGGAGAGAGTGGCAATTCTTGTTCGAATGCTCAGCCAATGCTACAAAAAGCTTCATTGGTTGTATAACAGAAACTGGATTATTCATACCCGTTAATCAAACCGCAATTTCCGGTGGTTTAACCTTTGTTTGTCGTCAGTATCCGAACGGAACGGCCACATTCCATGGCGCCAAATTGGTAAGTTTCATTGAAATTCCCTACATGGATTAATTATATTCGCTAATTTGTTTAAAGGTCAAAACGCCTCTGCTCAAAGAAGGCAAAACGGAAAAAGAAGGCCTTACAAAGACTTTGAAAAATTGTATTGACTTTAATAATGGAACTCGACAAATTGGTAATTAATGTTTTTTCTCAGAGATTACGTCAATATGTACATTTTTTCTTATGACAAAGAACAAGGTTATTTTTTATATCGTCAATTGTTTTTAGGAGAATATTGGATTGAGAAAGAAAATTTTAACATGACTTGTTCAGCCGACGGAAAACTTTCTTTGGTCAATTGTTTATTTGCAAATCAAACTACAATAGGCAATTTTTCATGTGAGCTGTACACTGACACTCATACTGTTATTAGTCATACAAAAGTGGTGGAGCTTAATGAAACTGAATCAAATCTTAATCATACTTTAGTCTAAATATAAGATTTATTAATAATTTTTTAATTAACAAGCAATAAAATTCACTACAAGAATTTTAGACATATAAAACTAAGAGACGCAAAAATTTAAAAAAATTTATCATAAATTGTTGATTTCAAAACTTTCTTTTTTATTTATATCTTATTTAACAACTGTTTTCTCTTCGGCAACATATTCGATTCCTCGCTCTTTTATAACCATTTTGTACCATTTAGCGGATTCTTTAGGAATACGTTTAAGTTCAGGATCATTAAAATCAATATAATGTATGCCAAATCGAACAGCATAGCCATGTGCCCATTCGAAGTTGTCCATCAAACTCCATAAAGTGTAACCTTTGACATTACAGCCTTCTTCGATAGCTAAAAAAGATCTGACAATACTGGAAGCAAAAGTAAATACAGGGAAGCCCAATAATTAGTGCGCTTTGTGATAAAATCGAACAATGTCCCCATAACCAGGCACCATTTTTTGAAGGGTTTTAGAAAACCTTTAAAGGTTATTGCCTTATTTATGGTCTAATTAGAATAAATAAGCACTTTTATGACCCGATCATATGGATTTTGACTTCTACTACGTCAACAATAACAATACTCCCGCATTGTCTTAAAATGATGTATCGCCGAGGAAAATCGATAAACGAGGCAAACTCAGAGGGATTTGACCCTCGGTTTTTCGGCCTCAGACATCCCAACCCTCGGTCTCTGTCTCGATTTTTTTAATGCTAAGAAAATGACGATTTTTTCGTGAAAATGGAAATTTTGGAGATTTTTGTTGAAAAATGAATATTTTCTTATTTTGGATAAAAATCAAAAGGGAGGTTATTATGTGAAAAATTTTGGGCAAAATATAAAGGAAAAATTCTCGCTACTCGGTCTTAAACATACCCTAAAGACCCCCTCCCCTAGATTTAGGGGAAGGGGTACCTAGCATCGCGCAGCGGTTTTGGGGGGCAGCTAGCAGCTCGCGGGGAGCTAGCAGTGCCGTTGCCTTTTTTTAACCTTTTTTTGGTCTTTTTTTAGTACCAAAAATTTTCCTGAACCCACCTATCATAAAGTCGAAATTTTAGGAAGGGGGGTTCTTTAGAGTATGGTCTCGACCATCGGTTTTTTAAACCAAAACCGAGGAAAACCGGGAATTTTCTCAGTTCCTCAGTCTCGGTCATCCCGTATCCCCGATTTCGGTTTTTTTGAAAAATCCAGTCTCTATAAATTCTTAACTATAGGAAAAAATTGACTAGATCTGTTTATGTATCCCTCAAACTATCTCTCAAATCAATGACTGGGTAGTTATTTGTCTTTTTTGGTCATGAAGTTTGCCATTTCATGGACAGTATATTTATAATTTCCACCAACCATTTTTGGTTGATCATTTTTTACTCGCCTTGTGCCAAAGCTACTAAATGAGCTTTAACAAACTCGATTCGAGTGACATCTTTTAGACCTTCATCCAAATGATCCATACAACCATTTTCGGTTATTATAACCTTAGGATTGCCATATTCCATTCGAATGTAATTCAAATGTTTTTTGAAAGCTTCATCGTTGATAAAAATCCATCCTTTTGGTGGATCAATTCTAAAA
>JAQGBS010000523.1:0-20927 GCA_034698545.1 Acrobeloides obliquus
CCAGGAATTCCAGAAGGTCCAGGCGGTCCTGGAGGTCCTGCTGCACCAGCTGGACATTTGACACATTCCGAGCCATAAAGTTGTTGTCCTAGAGCAACTCCATGCATTCCTTTGGGTCCAGGAGCGCCAGGGGCACCGTGTTCTAAAATTTTGGATTTCCTTGTGTTACAATTCTGGCTAACCTCCATCTGGACCATCTTCCCCGGGTGGACCAGGTGGTCCGTTAGCACAATTACTAGCTCGAGCTCCACAATCTAAAAAAAAGTAATAAATTTTGGCAAAAAGAATCATAAAGCATACTGCAATGGGCTGGAAATTGTTGTCTTTTTGCCCTAAAAATGCTGTCAAAAGCTTTTTGCGAGTTCTTATTAGGGACGATATCAGCCATTATCATCATCTCATCCCAGGATTTGTCTGTCAGGTCCTAAATTGGCCAAATTTGGAAAATTCCAAAATTTTCACCTACATTGAACTCAGCCATGTCGTCCATAACCTCTTCATACAAACTATTGATGTCATTAAACATAGAATTTGTCACCAGCCCACATATAATGATCATACCCAGTGAGATAGTAAATGTAATTCCAGTGGCTACATAGCCTGGCTCCACCATTTTTGGTCTAAAAATGTAAAACAATTAATTAAAGAGGATGACATTTATGGCCTAATCCACGAAAAAAGATCATTTTTAGGGGTAAAATCATGCGAGAAATCGATTGCGCGCAGCGTGAAAAAGTTTCTCTGACCCTGATTCAGGGAAACAAGAAAATTTGGCTCCAAGCGGGATTCGAACCAGCGACCTTTGTGGCCAATAAGCCGCTGCTTTGTCACTGCACCACACAGGTTTGTTAATGTTGAACCGTCTTTTCAAACCAAGTACTAATATAAAAAAGGTCGAAAAAATCTATAGTTTCCTTGAATGAGAGCCAAGGAAGCATTTTCACGTGGGTGGGGCAGGTGCCCACTAGTAGGCCAAAATTAAAAAAATCCCTTGTAGCAAAATCCAAAACTATGCCTATGTTGATTGGACCGACCTAAGACATATTTTATATCATCCTTTAAGAAAACTTCCATCGAAGACCCAAAAAAACTCTAATCATAAAGGTCCCCTTATGTTTTTTGGGAAGTGCCCCCATCCCCCTAGCCGACTCTTCTGCTTACGTCACTACCCCCCTCCCCCCTCATAGTTATATACTGTTACTGGATAGGGGATGGGCTATTTCCCAATAAAAAGTCTATGTAAAATTAAATCTTCAAAAACCTGTCCATGTTATGAACTAAATCGTCTCCCGAGATTTCTTGCCTTTTATCTAACCGAACTGACCACGTAACATTTAATAAGGCCTGCGTAATCTTCTGCTTATTAAGATCCGGATTTGGGGCTTGTAAAACTAGTTTCGATGCTGCTCTTTGTTGACGAATGGAATATCTTTATCATGATTTTAAATTTATGGTTTGCGTGAATCTCGAAAAAATGTTCCTTAGTATGAGCGGCTCATACACATAATAAGTCCAAAATTTTCTTGCGTTTAAAAAATTACAGGGTGGCTAAAAAACTGCACTTTTGCGATTTTTCGACCAGATTTTGGCAAATAAATTTTTTAAAATTTTTTCCCAAATAACCCTATATGGAGTTTTTCTATGCGAGGAATCGATTGCGCGTATTGAAAAATCTAGAAAGTGCATAGAATTTTTCGTCAAAAGTCTGTGTATTGAAACGAAATCCTGTTCTAGCCGAATTTAAATTTTTAATTGATGTTGCCCCACCTTAAAGGGGGTAACAATTATGGCTTATTCTCTGAAAAAATTTTTTTTGCCAAAACAGCCTATATAGGGGTAAAATCGTGCGAAAAATTGTTTGCGCACATTCCCGAAGCGTGAAAATGCTTCCTTGACCCTGGTTCAGGGAAATAGGTGTATGTATTGAAGCGAAAATTTAGAAATTTCTTCCTCAAAATCATATTTCTGGGGGAGGGGGGTAATTTCATGATGGGAATCGATTGAGCGCATTCCCGAAGCCTGAAAACGCTTCCCTGATTCAGGAAAATTAGTACATGTAGGATTTTCGCTTCAATACACACACCTATTTCCCTGAATCAGGGTCAAGGAAGCATTTTCACGCTTCGGGAATGGGCGCAATCGATTTTTCGCATGATTTTACCCCTATATAGGCTGTTTTGGCAAAAAATTTTTTTCAAAGAATAAACCATAATTGTTATCCTCCCCCTTTAAAATGAAAGGCTTTTAAAAATAAGCAGTTTATTATTTAATAAAAATTAAAAATATATATATACATTTTATACATTAAAGGAGATGCCCCGCCCGGTGATCGAAAAATTTTTTTAAATGACCTTATAGGGGGAATTTTGTGTGGGGGAATCGATTGCGTCCATTTCCGGAACATGAAAACGCTTCCCTGACTCTTATTCAGGGAAAAATTAGTTTTTACAGCGAAAACTTTGATATTAAGAATTTTTAGTTGCAAATGGGCCGTGCACATCACAAATAATGTATGCAAAATAAAGTTCTCAAAAAAATTTTCGCTGTAAAAAAACAATTTTTTCCCTGAATTAGAGTCAGAGAAGCGTTTTTACGTTTCGGGAATGCGCGCTATCGATTCTCCACACAAAATTACCTCTATAGGGTCATTTATAAAAAAATTTTTTTCGATCACCGAATGGGGCGTGCCCCCTTTAGTAAAGGAAAAAATTTCAATCTGTTATCGAGCAGAAATATGTGCCAAAAGTTCAGCCGGAACACCCAATCCTGCGGTTATAGTTCTAAAAGTGAAATTTGTGGAAAAACATTCGACTAGATCTGTGCTTGAACAGTCATTTTTGAGATTTCCCAAAGTGTCTTGTTCTGCTAACACTCGGCGCATAAGAAGAAGAAACACGAGAATAAACAAGATTTTCATTTTTTATACAATAACAATGATCTTAAAAAGCGAATTTTAGCAAAAAATAAAAAAATCAATACTAAAATAAAGCCACTCGTTGTAGTTAAAAATGAAATCAACAAGACGGAAATTTATACATGGAGAAATTTTTCTAGTAAATACACTTGTTTACGAGCAAAAAAAGCTATTTGCAAATGCAGATGGATTTATTTTATATTTTCGCTAATTTTCTCCGATAAAATACAGGGTGATGGAAAAAGTGTAATGCTGTGATTTTTAGGCAAAAAAATTTGAGCAAAATTTAAAAAAAAATAATTCCTCTTGGAGTTATAGACATTAGTGTTCAATCCCGAGTTCGAGATTGACCTCTTGGCTGGGACGAGATTTTTCGGGATGGGCTATGGCAGGATTTTCGTTCGAAGACCAGCGATCATCATCAAGAAACCAAACTTGGATTTTTCGACGTAGGGGATTTGAGTCCAAAAATGGGTGGAGGGAAGGGGTAAATTTTTCGACGAGATGGGATCGATTCCTGGGATTTTTGGGACGGGGTTTAGGGGGAGGGGTATTTTTAGGGGTGTGTTTTTTATCCCGACTCGGGACGGGATTGAGTTTGGAAAGGTCGGAATCCGGGACGGGATCGAGTTTCGCTCAAAAATTTCGGGACGGGATGCCATAAATCCCGAGATTTTCGGGACGAGACGGGATCGATCACTAATAAAAATAACTCCTTTCGGGGTTATTTTATTTGGGGGAATTTATTAAACACATTCCCAATCGTTGAAAATTTTCCCCTGACCATGGTTCAGGGGAAAACACAAAAAAGATTTCCAGATAAAAACGTGAAAGATGAACATTTTCGCTTTAAAAACCCAAATATTCCGTGATTCAGGGCTATGGAAATATTTTCAAGATTCGGGTATGCTAGAAATCGATTCCACGCATAAAATTACCCTTAGAGGGGTCATTTTTAGAAAAAAATTTCCGAGTCCCAAAAATCACAAAAGTGCACTTTTTTGCACCACCCTATCTATTGTCGATTGAACTTCAAACTACACTACATAATCAAACGAAAATTTTCGCTTTGCTATTGTATTTCAACAAAAATGTACAAAAAATAATACAATAATAAAATGCTGGCTCGAAAATTTAATGAAAAGATGTAAAAAATTTCTCATTTTTATCTTTCGTATTTTCTTGCCTAAAACATTTTCTTGCCATAAAGTAAAAATGGTGCTTAATAAGCAACAATTAATAGTGTTTACACTTACTTTTTTGAGGTAATTCATGATTTTTTTACAGATTTTAACAGACTTTTAGTTATGCCCTCTATCACTCGACCAGAAAGAATCTCAGTGGTGTAAAGGCTTCGATTGTAAATGATTGGCTGGAAGGGACGAATGACACTAATCAAACTACACCCAGACATAAAGTAAATTACAGGATGGTCCCCAAAAAACCGAATTTTTTCAAAAATTTTCAAGTTTTTTAATTCTCATAAAAATAGAGGGTGGCTCAAACATGAGATTTTTGAACGATTTTTTCAAACTTTTGTTTAATTCTCATATGTGGCAGCCGAAGTCTGTCACAGACTCCTTCCCCAAACAAAGCTCTGACTCGTTGAGAAAATGACAGTTCTGTGAACCAGCCTGTACAACTGCAAAAAACTATTGCTAAACAACAAAACAACAATTTTAGCCTTTATTCGACAACAAAGAAGGTGCTGAATTTTTCCTTGGAATTTTGGATGCCATATTTATGATCTTTTATGCTGCGGTAAAAAACTATCACTTAATTTGTTAAGATTAAAAAATTGTTTTAGTCCATGTTTTTCTGGGGATGGTTGGGCGATCGATCAAATCCAAAAACAGTTGTCTTGCTTGGAATGATTGGTTCTGGTATTACAGTACGTTTTTTGATATAAGGCATTGTCCGCATTTAAAAGGATCGTCAACTAAGGTGTAGCATGATGTTCGAAACATTAAAAAAAATCGGAACGTTATTGACTAATGGCTAGGAATGTGGACAACCGAAAATGAAGCGCTGGATTCGAATCCTATCTGCGTCCATTTAACTTTTTTCTTTCTTAAATTAAAAAAGGCAGAAAGCATTTGTTATAACTCGCCGAGACGAGTAAAAGAACATAAAAATTATTGAATTTGAGCAATGTTTTGGGTTATTGAAACGAAAACATGAACCTGGGATTTCGTTTCAATAACACAAAACATTGCTCAAATTCAACAATTTTGGTGTCATTTTATTCGTCACGACAATTATAAAAAAAGAAAGCAAAAAAAGTTAAAAATACATGGATTTGAACCCGGCGGTTCATTTTCGATTGTCGATCGAAAGCATTAATTTTCGCTTTGACGGGAGGGGTGACGAAAATTTTTTGTTGACCTTTTTACTTTTTCCAAATGAGTTGATTTAATGTTATACTTAATATATAAGCACAATTTTAGCTCTTTTTATTCGGCACTTTGCCTTATTTGCTGGTATTCTACTCAGTACCTTATTATATCTTGATATACATATTTTTCGGAATTTTTCAAGGATGCGGTTGGCCAAATTTGGTAGCTATCATGGTAAAAAAATGCTTAATTTTTCAGAGAATTCGATTTTTTTAGGCGCATTGGTTTTCTGCTAGTAATAGAGGTTTTATCCTTGGTATATGGGCAGCTAATGCTTCAGCTGGGAATATCTTTGGAGCTTTATTAGTTTCTGTAGTTCTTACATTTGGATATGAAGTATTTTGTTTTTTCCTACAATAGTCATAAGCGGATTTGACAGATCTTGGATCGTGTGACCTTGTGTAGGCCCCG
This sequence comes from Acrobeloides obliquus, assembly GCA_034698545.1. Classification (NCBI taxonomy): domain Eukaryota; kingdom Metazoa; phylum Nematoda; class Chromadorea; order Rhabditida; family Cephalobidae; genus Acrobeloides; species Acrobeloides obliquus. The sequence continues at coordinate 5,722 of JAQGBS010000523.1, forward strand.
AAATGTGTTGTAACATTGGGACCATAGACACTAGAAGTAGTCTAGTAAACACTTAGCCTAAGCGAATAGCCACAGGCTTTTCAGTCTTACCTCTCGCTAGTCTATGAACTAGCCTCACCCGATATATGCAGCTAATAAACAACCTTGTGTAACCACTCTCGAACAACACCATACAGTTCAACTGTTACATTTGTATAGTTCGTTTCCGTCCATAAAATACAAAAAGACTGCTTGCGATGGTTAAGTCGATAAGGAAGCTGCTCGTCTTATTCGGGAAGTTAAGCAACGTTGTACTCGCAAGTTCGATCCCACTAGGCTATATTGTGGCCTTGTAGTTCAGTAGTAGAGCACTGGCCCTTTATATAAAGGTTGTGGGTTCGAACTTCGTCTCGGTCACAAAGATTTGGAGCTGTTGAACTCTGTCACAAAGCTTACAGAGGATATCAAAAAATCTCCAACTTATGGCAATCTATTTTTTATCGAATTTTAGTACACCTTTGCTTTCAATACCATTTTTATATTTATCGGTGCCTTGGTGTTATATTTATTCGTGGACACGCAACCAAAAGATGAGCATTTTTATGAAGAAATTGCGAATGAGTAAGAGCCTTTTATTTTGTTGTAAATGAAATTTTTAGATCGGTTGAAGATGAAAATTCTGTTCCACAAAGAGCAACAGCAGGAAGTCGGCCTATTACTATATTAGAAGCAATTTTGTTACCCAATGTTTTGATGGTAAGCCAGACAAGGAAAAATTCACAGCCTCTCTTAGCATGCGCTCTTTTTTTGAATACGGATGATATTAGCGATTCTAGGATTTTATTTTGGGGCGTACCTAGATCAAACCTTTGGCCAAAAATGCCATTTTCCGTACGAAATTTTCGGCTTTAGGAGGTCATGCCACTGAAGTAGCGTATTCAAGGAGGGGAGCAAAGGGGGAATGCCCTCCAAACCGAAAATTTCTTGTGCTCAAAAATATAAAAGACTAAGAACAGAGCCATCAGATTTGAATACAGACTGGCAAGCTGATTTGATGGATGTGCGTAACAGTTCAAAGCATAATGGTGAATATAATTATATAAGAAAAATAGAATTTTTGGCCAAAATTCAATAGAGAAATAAGATTTTTACCTAATTGCCCCCAAAACAAATCCTAGATACGATATTCTCCCCCTTCAGATACGCCACTAGTGGGCTGGCATATTTGGGTTGTGGACGCAGGGTCCCCCCCCCCCAAGGCTGTACTTGAACAGAACTAATAACCGGAACCGAAAAAGAACCCAAACAGCTTGATAAGGAATCAGGTTACCCCCTCACCTAAAAAATTCTTGTTACTTCACTACATTCAACTTTTAGTATTGTCTTTGTACAGCATGCCTAAAATTAGTCAACTATGCATTTTTCTTTTGGCTACCTTATTATTTAACGCATAAATATTCTTGGCATGAAGCAGATGCCAATCAACTATCTGCATGGTTTGATTTTGGCGGAATTGTTGGTTCAATAGTCGGCGGAATCATATCGGTAGGAAACATACATGAATAGGGGCACTAATTAGTGCCCCCTATACATGTAGGAATCGTTTTGACTAGATTTTGGCGACCAAAATGGACACAAACGCAAAGCGGTTTTTATGCTAAAATTGAAGAAAATTCGAAATTTTAAAAACAAGTCATGTCATTCGACTCAACTCGCCGAGACGAATAGAGTGAATACCATAACAACTTTAAATTCAAAGTGGGATTCGAACCCTAAAAAACGAGCCTATAAACGGCAAATCTGTCACTTTAGCCACTCAGCCATGGGCTCGGATTGGAAAACCCATTTCATGGTATTCGTTCTACTCGTCTCGGCGATTTGAGTCGAATGGCATGATTCTTTTTTAAAATTTCGAATTTCCTCCAATTTTAGCAAAAAACCGTTGTGGTATATATCTATGTTGGCTTTTGGTCGCTCAACACTAGCTTTGTTTCAATTTCTAATCAAGACAATAGCTTTACAGGATCGTCTCGGTCACAGAAGTGTTGTGATACAAACTATGTTATTAACCTCTTTAGTAACTTTATTTGCCTATGAAGATATTAGTGCTAGCAAGCTTGCAAACACTGTGTTTATGACAATTTTGGGCATTACTATAGCTGGTCCATTTAATTTGATTACAGGCGTTGTTTCAATAGATCTTGGTTCGCAGCCGGCATTAGCTGAGAATTCAAAGGTATAGATCATTTTCTGTTAAGATAAAAAGTTTTTTCAGCGTTGATGGTGCAGGATAGTGCCTTATCCAGGATCTTTTCTTGAGAAGGGAGGGGGATACAAGATCCTAAAGAGATAAAAAGCATAAGGAAGAACCCTTTGTATTTTTTAACTTTTTTGGTACTTGGATGAGGGGGGGGCGTATATGTACCCCCTTCGGTACGGCCCTGCCGCAAGAGCAAGTGAAGCAAAATTCATCTTGAACGAGGAGGATTCGTTACCCGAGGATCGGAAAATTTTTTTGGCTCTCGTGAAATTCTTGACATTTTGTCCCAATCTGATGGCAATGGTTCCACTTTGCAAATTTTAGGCTATGTCAACAGTTTCTGGATTGATTAATGGTGTCGGATCAGCAGGTGCGGCAATTGGGCAATTACTAGTTCCGCTCATACAATCTCGATTTGGATGGTCAAATGTGTTTTATATGTTTATTATAATGGTAATTTCTACAGGGTGGCTAAAAAAATGAGATTTTGAGTGATTTTTTCAAAAATTTCAATTTTTATCCAAAATTACCTATAATGGGACTTTTCAAAGGAATTTGTGGGGAGAAGAAAATGTGATTTTAGAACGCCTTGTCAATTATATGCCTTGCAAAACGTTTCTATCATGATGTACAAGATTTATTAAAACCATATTTTACTCGTTCAACACCAGTTAACGATGAACAAGACCCTCTTCTGCTTAATAATGAAGCATAATATAGAGCATTTGTGATATTATATTCTAAGCAATTCTTGCATAATTCTGTGATATGTCTTAATTCTAACATTTCGTGCATATAAATTCTAATTAATTATATAAAACAATTATATGATATCAAATAGTTTATAAGGTTTTTCTTTGAAGCATAAAGGTTTTCATAAATTGCTCAATGCAGGTTATTTTTATTTCCATTTGTAGTCAACTTTTGCCTGCCATGCGCATAATTGATCTCTCGTATAGTGCTTGTTGTGTTTCCAAGATGTGCCTTTCTTGTTACTCGGAGTCTTTTATAATAGTCCATGCAGGTACACAAAGCTTAAACTAGAGCTTGTAAGATCATCAAAAGTATGTGAAGTCATCAAATTATTTAATATATAAAGAAGACAAATCTTAGTTTAAGGCTTTGTTTTTTCTAGCTTAATATCTTCTTTTAATTTAAATTTTGGAGTTTTTATTAACATTGCATGTAAAAATGGGCAAGCTCGATGGGAAAGTTGCTATTATAACTGGTATGTTTTTTCTTGCAAAAATTTTGCATTTTTTGGATAAACAAAATTTCGCATGCTTCTTAAAATCCACCATCTCTGCCCAAATATGCATTTGTACTTATTTTTGGCTAATACTGCTGTTAGAAACAGGACCGAGTGTACCCCTACCGGAGATTATGGATTTCTCTGGCCTCGAACCCTGTTATTAGGACTGATTGGTAAATCCGAGGCTCCTCCCGTGTTTTTAAAAATCCTATCTTTAACTGCTACTAAAATGGAGAGCAGTCATACATTGTCCACAATTAGACAGGGGTCCATACAGTGGCGTAGCCAGACCCCTAACTACGAGCGAGGGGAGGGGGAACTTCAGGTATGCTCTTATCCACGTATGCTTAAAATTTTTTGCCAATTTGTTGATTTTTTATTTTTTTAAAACTTTGGTTACAGGCTCTAGTTCTGGCATTGGACAAGCTACAGCATTACTTTTTGCTGGAGAAGGCGCTTCTGTAACGGTTCATGGACGTTCTAGTGAAAGTCTTCAAGTAAAACTTGAAAATTTTTAAAAATCCAACAGCTTTAGAAAACCCATGATCTTTTGAAATCTAAAAATGTGCCGGAAAGCCGAATTCTTATTGTTCAAGGGCTAATAGAAGAAGATAAAACTTGCGAAGATCTCATCAATAAAACTGTTAAAAAATTTGGCAAGATAGATATTTTGGTAGGTGAAATAAAAATTTATGATAATCTAAAGGACCAGTTTTTTCCTGCCTCTCTCTTCCTATTCATTTTCAGAAGGGGTGAGGGGTGCACAGCCCACAACAGGAGTTACTCCCAAATTACTGGGGCTTTTTGAGCATGCCCAACGCCCCGGAGCAGGGGATTCCACATGCTCAAGGCTTCGGAACCCGAACTTAGACACTCCAGGCCCAACATTGCTTAACTTGCAAGATCGGACGGTCCTGCGGCGTAGTGAGAGAACTATGCTTCCAGTTGGGAACAGTTACTGTTTTTTGTTGATACACTGAAAGTTCATAAAAAATTGAGCAAAAATGAAGCTTTTGAAAAACTTAAATTTAGATTAACAACGCTGGAATTCGCGGAAACCCCGGCTTCGATTATTTATCCATGGAAAACTTTTATTATACCTTTGATGTTAACTTAAAAAGGTAAAACAAACAATAAAAAATTGTTGTATTAAATTTTTAGTGTCGTTCTTTTGACGCAACTTGCGATTCCCCATCTCGAAAAGACCAAAGGAAATATTGTTAATGTTAGCAGTGGCGTTGCAATTAGACCGGTATAATCCAATAATTTCAACAAAAATACTTATTTTTGTAAATTTAGTATGCTCTAGCCCCTTTTTATGCTATGGCAAAAGCAGCTTTGGATCATTTTGGAAGATGCTATTCATTAATTTTGGCGGAGAAAGGCATTCGGATCAACACTTTAAAGTATGCAAATTTTAACCTTAAAGGGTTAGTCCACTCGGAAAAAACTCTATTAAAAAGTTATATATTCATAAAGCTCATGAAAAATGGAGCATTTTTTATTTTTACGATAGCCTCTAGATCGTTATTGTTGCTGAGATAATCGTGTTTGAGGTTGACAATTTTTAAAATCTGTGTATTACAACGAAAACATGAACGCAGTGAAAATCAATACGCAGTATTGATTCGTCCCCGAATCAATAAAAGTTGTGTATTGACGCAAAAATTCAACATTTTTTTGTCAGTTTTCATAAGTCGACGAAAAGCAAAATTTAAAAAAAATTTTCGCGTCAATGCACAACTTTTATTGATTCAAAGACAAATTTCACTGCGTTCATGTTTTCGTTGTAATACACAGATTTCAAAAATCGTCGAATTCAAATTTCATTATCTCAAAAACTACAACGATTCAGAACATGCCATAAAAGCAAAAAATGCTCCATTTTTCATAAACTTTCCGAATATATAATTTTCTCATGGTGTTTTTTCCGAATGGACGAGGTCCTTACCATTTTTGTGAAAATAATATTTTTAGTCCCGGAGTCATATCTACCGAATTTGGAGTCAAAATGGGTCTTACCCCAGAGCAATACAAAACATTAATAGATGGTTATACAAAGAGTGTTGTTCCAATGAAAAGAGGTGGAAGTGCTGAAGAAATGGCAAAAACGATCTTTTTCTTAGCAACAGATGCCACTTATATGACAGGGGCAAATGTTGTCGCGGATGGAGGATATGTGAACTTTTCTTCAACACCTAATCTTCAACAAGGCATAAAAAAGAGTGACAAAAATGGAGTCCAACGAAAAAACTCAAAAAAAGTAGTCAGAAAGAGTGAATAGCATATTTACAACAAAATTTTTTGTTTTAAAATTTGTGTTTTCTGCTTAAAAATTTATATTCTTTAATAAAATTTGATTTAGATCAGGGGGCGAAAATAGGTTATCATCCACCACTCAAACTACCCATGAGTGGCATCACCCACCATAGCTGTACAAGGGGGGGAGGTACTGGCGCCCTAAATACGACGTGATCGCTTAAAAATTTTCGGCAAAAAGACGAAATGGAGTTATGTCACCCACCACTCTGAATGATACCACCCACTAGTGGGTAGGTGATGGGTGATACCACTCATAAGGTTATTTTAGAAAAAAATTTTTTCTTTTTTTCGATCAAATTTTCGCCAAAATTTTTTTATTTATTTTCTAAAATAACTCTATGGAGATTTTTTTATAAAAATTTTTTGCGAAAATTTGGTCGAAAAATGCAAAAATCCACTTTTTTTAGCCACCCTGTATACTTGACCCCGATTTAGGAAAATTTCCGCCAAAATTAAAAAGAAACACCTTACACAATTTCAAGTGTAATAATTCGCACACTATTTTTGTGTGCCAAAAGGTGGTCACCGCGGATGTGGACACAAAGCCCAAGGATCCTTTTCCTTCTTTCGTCAAAGTTCAAAGTGACAAATGTTCGAAATGTTCTTAGAGGGAGAAGCCAAACGCGTCTTTCAGTTAACTTCAAAGGTATGAGTTAGTGGTGGCGATGTGTCGAAATTCGGCCGAGTGTTGGACGTTTATTTTGCAAATACTTCCTACTTATTATCAATGAGTGAACGGAGTTAAAGCCAAGGAGACGTCTGTGTAATAAATTACAAAGATTGATGATAAGTTTTCGTTGTTTAACTAGAAAATGGCTTTGTTGTTTAATTTGGATTTTTGAAATTGCAATTTTTTACGGCTAAAATGAAGTGCATGTGTACTTTTTTAAGCATACTATTCTTCCTTCTAATAGCAGGTATTTCTTTCAAAATATTGGATCGTTCCATAATTTTCCGGCGTTCGAACGTTGCGTTGAAGCTTTGCAAACATGACTCATCTGGGGTCGATTGGTGTACTTGATTAGTGTCAAGCATAGACGTAGCCAGGATTTTCTGACAGGGGGGGGGGCTAATCGAGTAAAATGACCAAAATGTTGAAAAAATCATAAGGTGTTACCTGTTGTTTTTTATTTTTCCTTAAAATTTTTGGCGACAGGGGGTCTATAGCCCCCCCCCCCAGCCTCCCCCCTTGGCTACGCCTATGGTGTCAAGTGATTAGTGACAAGTGAGCAAAAATGAATGAAAAAGTTGAAAAGTGGGCACTTGACAAGTGATTAGTGACAAGTTTTTTGACAAGTAGCAAACTGACAAGTTTGCTACTTGTCAAAAAACTTGTCAGTTTTTTTAGTGACTTGTAAAGTGCCCACTTCTCAACTTTTTCATTCATTTTTTCTCACTTGTCACTAATCAAGTACAACAATCGACCCCTGGAGGTTTTTCTATGCGGGGAATTGATTGTGCACATTACCGAGTGCGAAAATTTTTTCAATTTTTGGATTTCTGGGGGTCAATTGACTTTCTTGCCTCACTCCCTCCCCTCACTCGCACCTACCGCTGTACCATTTTTATCTCTAACTATATACAGACCATATTCTCAAAAGTTTGTAGGTCTCGTTATCGGCTCTGATGATGAAGAACGGTTAATGGTAGATGTTTTCCGAGGTTATAATTCGCTTATACAACCGGTCAAACACTTAAATGACACTCCGATTATTGTACGTATGGCCTTGCAATTAGTCTTATTAATAGCTGTGGATGAAAAAGATCAGGCGAGTAAAAATTTTTCTATACTTTTTGGGGGCTTCAGTCGTTGATGATGCTTTGTTTAAAAGTTTTGCGATTTAAATCCATCTAAAAGCACGAGAGGCAAAGCGTTAGTGAAGGGGGAGGGGGTACATGTATTCCCCCCAAGGGCCAAAAAAGTTTTAAAAATCCAAAAGAGTCCCTCCCCCTATGTTTTTGACCAAAATGTTTGAAACGGAATCTTGTACTCCCCCCCCCCCATGAAGAAATTCTGAGTACGGCACTGCCGAGCGGTCAACAGGGACTCAAGTAGGCGCGGGGTCCGCTGGGGGAGGGGGCCAGCAGCCCACTGCAGAAGACACGGCCCTCTTCAGGGGCCAGCAGCCCGCTGCATGTATCGTAACCTCCCAGGGGTAGCTCGGATATCTAGTGGATTATTTCGGAAGTTTCTGACAGAGGGGAAACAAGTTCAAAGATGTGGTGGCGCAGGATTGCGCTACCTCAACAATTTGGCAAAAATATGGCGTTCTGGTAGGCGCAGACCAATAAATATGTCGAAGAAGTGGTGTGCTCTGATCGGTGCTAGCAAAGTTGTGGTTAAAGATGGGGGTGCTCTGGTTAGTACAGTCAAGTAGTTGTGAGGGTGGTCAAAGAACAATAGCATCAGAGGGTGCTATGCGAAAAGAACCGAACTTCAATTATAAGCTTCTACTATGTGGAAGCCCACATACCAGCTCGGGCCAGGGATCGCAAATTCGTCAACGAAATGATAGATTTGTACGTCAATTGATTGACGGAATTGACATATATTGACATACGTCAATAGCACGATTGTGAGTTCTGTCAACGAATTGACAGTCTGTCAATCTTTGACGTAATGTTAACATGACGTATTTCGACCTCTAGTTTGGACTCTCGCGACCCACTCAGATTTTTTTTTGGAATCTGACCCATATCTATTGATCTAAAATATATTCCGTATTTTAGATTATGCATACGAATGTGTGGTTGACATTGGTAAGCTAATTTTTAATTATTTTTCTCAAATTTATGTTTTCATTAATGTTTATAATTTAATATTTTAGAAATGGAAAGACTTTCAGATGCAATGGAATCCTGTAAATTATGGTGGGATTAAAGAGATTCGAGTTTCTCCGGGTAAACAATTCCAAATTTTTTATACTAGAATCCGTTTGAAAATTTAAGATAAGGTTTGGTTGCCGGACATTGTACTGTTTAACAAGTATAGTAGTGCCTTTTTTCAAATATGCGTGCGAATTTTAGTGCTGATGGTAACTATGAAGTGTCATTTATGTGTAATGTTGTAATAAACCATAAAGGAGATATGCTATGGGTGCCTCCGGCTATTTATAAAAGCTCTTGTATTATAGGTAAAGGATATGAAATTTTAAAGCTTATTGATAATAATCGAGATTCAGGATTTTCTAGGCACCGTTCCCGTTGCCCCCTCCCCCCCCCCTACAGCTACTTCTTTGCCCCCCCCCCATGCTGGATACGCCACCGATCCCAGGGGTATTTTTCTTTTTTAAGCGAAAAGTCGCAAAATCGCATTTTTTCCACTTTTCGCTTAAATACACAGGCCTTTCCTGGATCAGGGAAGCGTTTTTTCGCTTCGAAAATGCCAAACTCCGCATGTTTTTACCTCTAGAAGGGTCATTTTCAGAATAAATTTTGAAAATTTTTTTACGTAGGTCCCCCCCATTGTGTAGTAGCTTCAAAATTTTGCTTATCCAAAATATTTTCATCCTTCTTTTTAGACGTCGAATTTTTCCCATTTGACGAACAAACTTGTTATCTAATCTTTGGCTCTTGGACGGTATTTTTTTAGTCTTTCGTATCCTCAAATTGTCCAACTTTTTAGTACAATGAAAATGAAATCAAGCTAGAATTTGAGCAAGCTGAATGGATAGATCTTTCTGTATATGTAGATTCCCCTAGTTCGATTTGGGATGTTATGGACGCACCAGCTTCTTTAGTTAATAAACGTTCTAGGATTGAATTCCAGTTGAGGATTAGGCAAGCTTTTTATTTTAAAAATATATAAGAAGATAATGTTTAGGAGAAAGACATTATTTTACACTGTCGTGCTTATCATCCCAACTGTTCTTATGGCATTTTTGAGTATGGCTGTGTTCTTTTTGCCCACTGATTCAGGTTAAAAATTATAAACACCCACTGGACCATCTCCAACAAAAGACCCGGCCAGACTGGCCTTCTTCCTTCTACATAGTCCGATCTGATTTGTAGGCTTTGCTATACTCGGAAGACGGAAATTTTCTCCAACAATCCATGTAAAAATACCGAAGACTTTCTATTTTCCATCTTCCGAGTGTAACAACAGCCCATTGATAACTTGTTTGGCTGCCGCGTCAGGCCAGGCTGGTCCTAGGATCGGTCTGGCCTGGCAGAACAAGAATTGAGCGGCCTGAGGTCGATTGTTGTACTTCACAAGTGATTAGTGATCAGCGATAAGTGACAAGTTATAAAAATAAAGGGAAAAATCGACAAGTTGGCACATGAAAAGTGACAAGTTCACTAAAAAACTGACAAATTTGTTACTTATCACTTGGCGAAAAAACTGACTAACATCTTTTGCTTAGTCAGTTTTTTTCGATAAGTGATAAGTGACAAACTTGTCGGTTTTTAGTGAACTTGTCATTTTTCACTAATCACTTTTCATGTGCCAACTTGTCGGTTTTTCCCTTTATTTTTGTTACTTGTCACTTATCACTTGTCACTAATCACTTGTCAAGTACAACAATCTATCCTTGAGGACACTACAGCCCAGTTAAGGCCGGCCTGGCCGAAAAGGAACGCACTTTTTAGGTGAGAAAATGACGCTAACAATTTCGGTCCTCCTCTCAATCGTTGTCTTTCTTTTGCTTGTTTCCAAGATCTTGCCGCCAACTTCGTCCACAATTCCTCTCATGGCAAAGTATTTATTGCTCACATTTGTGCTCAACGTTATTACAATCGTGGTTACTGTGATCATTATTAATGTCTATTTCCGTGGCCCACGTACGCATAAAATGCCAAGATGGGTTAGGAAATTGTTTTTGGGGGTACATTTATTTTCAAAGAAAAATAAAATTCAATTTTTTAAGATCATGCCAAAGTTGTTATGTATGAAACGTCCTAAACCACTGATTCAAAGAATAGTCGAGCATAACAAGCAGTACAAAAATGGCCTTAAGTCAATTCCAGACATTGGCGAATTTTCTATCAATCCAGCACACCACCATCCTATGTGTCCATCTTCAGATCTACCAAAGTAAGAATTGGGCTGGTTCCAGAAACGACTCGGGACGTGGGGTTTGTTTCGGCGAAAGCGCCGAAAATAGCATACAAAAGAAGGAAATCAGTGAAAGGAAAATAACACGAAATTCGAAAGAGTGCAAGAGAAAAAGTTTCAAGAAATCGAAGTCATTTAATGAAATTTACAAGTCAACCATGTTGGCTGCAATAGATCAGTGGGTTAAGCATCGACGCCAAAACGACAGCAGAAACCAACAGTGAAGTTTCAAGACCTGGCAGTCCAACAAACTTTTGCGACTCTTCACGGCAGGCTCTGAGCGGCTGGCCAGCAGCCCGTCGGGAAGCAACGGACCCTTGCTGTATGGGTATGAGCCTGCTGCTGGTCATGGTCCGCAGCGGGACCCCGAAGTTCCGCTGTGGGCCAGCAACGGGCCCATGGCCAGCGAAGTACGATGTCAGCGTGTGTCGTTTTTAGAACCAGCCCTTTCTCTGCAAATATTTCAATCGACTTTGTTTTTCAGCTGTCAACCTCCTATAATTGAGCTTACTCACACCGAAGGAACTCGAATAATGGAACGCGACGCTGTCACAAGTGCTTTCTATCCTCTCAGTCCGGAAGCAATTCGTGCCATCGACGCAATTGAATATATAACAGATCATCTCAAACAAGAAGAAGAGTATAAAATGGTATTGTTTTTGGGGACTCTATACAAAAAGTGACAATCTTTGTCACCGGCTAGAAATATGCGCATTCTGAGCACGAATATAATTGTTCATTGTGACAAAGGAGACACTATGAAAAATTTATATTCATGCACAAAATTCGCATATTTTTGGCTGGATGCAAGTTACAAAAAGTGATTAACAGTTACTTTTTGTAACTTGTTCCCAAGTAAGGATAACAAATTCCACATGATAACTTTTTAGTACCGAGATGATTGGAAGTATGTAGCGATGATTATCGACAGACTTTTGCTCTACATTTTTCTGGGCATCACAGTTGGCGGAACTTGTGGAATTTTGTTCTCAGCGCCCTATGTGTTTGATAATGTGGATCAGGATCAAGCGGTACAAAGACTTATTACGCTATACAAAAGTGGAGGACAATTATAGTTTATTAGAGAAATAAAGAAATCAATCATTCGCATGAAAAACAAGGGAAATTAGAGATAAAAAAGAAGGAAGAAAAGAACATATTGTAATGTCGAGTTTTCTAGAGAACCGGCTACTTTGGACCTTGTACCCCCTATGGGTTTAAAGAACTCGCAACAGTTCTGGCCATCCGAACATGTTACTACTAGGCAAAATCTTTTGGCCTCAAGCGGGGTTTGAACCAGTCTTGCTTGAGACAAGCCCAGTACCACCGAACCATGAAACCCTTTAGAGCAAAAAAATTTTACGAAATACACATGCCCCCATCCCCCAATTTCCAGCCGAAATTTTTTTCTAAATTTGAAAGAGCGTCATAATTATGGGGGAGGAACCTGGTGAAAATTTTCCCTAAGCCTGAAAAATGTTTAATTTTCGGAAAGAAAAATGAAAATTTTTTGAAAAAGTTGAAAACTTCTCCCCCTCCCAAATTTTACCAAAGTTACGACGCTGGTTACACCCTATCATTCGTATGATATTTTGCCACAGACGAGACTACAAACTATGTTTTGTGTTTTCTTTTGAATGAAAATTTTTCTCTGCTTCTCTTACTAACGAGAATACTTATCAAAATCAAAAACCTTCTATGAAATATCCAAATAAAATTACTTCGGGGGCATTATACGTTTAATGTAGTAGTTTTCTTTTTTTACCGGGAAGCCGAGCACTTCGACTCCGAGCGGAGAAGAAAACTTTAGTTTTAAATTTTTGGAGATCCCTTCTTCGGATGGGATTAAAAATCTTCTTCAATCTATAAAGAAATATTACTTTCTTTACTAACTGCATAAATTTATATACAGAGTGATTCATAAAAAGTGCATTTTGTGATTTTGGGGCTCGAAAAAATTGATAATATGCAAAATTGAAGAACATATCCGCCTGCTGAAAAGACTACAAACTATATGTTTTGTGTTTTCTTTTTAATGTTCTTTTTTCTCTGCTTCTCTTACTAAAGAGAATACTTATCTAAATCAACAACCTTCTTTGAAATAACTAAAAAAATTTTCTTCTAAGACATGAGAGAAGATGTCAAAAAATTGACACCAAAACATTTTTTGGAGATCCCTTCTTCGGATGGGGTTAAAAATATTATCCTACAATCTAGGGAAAACGCATCTATTTGTTTATCTGCTACAGTTTTGGTCCGGTGCATTTTGTGATTGAACGTATAAAGTATCAATGGTAATGAAATTTCGGGTAAACTGACTAGTTTTGCCAAATTTTTTTGCAGCACAAATTTTGCATGACTTTCTGCGTCAACAAGTTTTTTCCTACATTTTTCACCGGACATTTTTTCCCGACATTTTTCGCTGATATTTTTCACTGCACAAAATTTTCCGACTTTTTAGCAGCGGTGATAATTTTCTATATTTCTTACGTTTTTAGCCACTGCAAATAACGTCAGAAAATTTGGTGCAGCGAAAAATGTCGGCGAAAAATGTACGACGAAAATTGTCCGGCGATAAATGTCGGGAAAAAATGTCTGGCGAAAAAAGTTCGGCGAAAAGTGTCCGGTGAAATTTGTTGGCAAATATTGTCGGGTGAAAATTATCAGGAAAAAATTGTCGACGCAAAAAGTCAAGCAAAATTGTTGCAAAAAAATCTAGCAAAACTAGTTCTTGCCGAAATTCGCATAATTGGTGCATCGAAATCGTGAGTATAAAAGGCGATGATTCGATTAGTTGATCAGGGCCGCCACTAATACGTTCGGACGGCTTCCGAACGGACTTTAGTTCACTAATAACTTCACTAATTGCGTTCAGACGCGTTCGGACACATCACTAATAGGCGTTCGGGCGCGTTCAGAAACGTTCGGATGCGTTCAGGCGCTCGTCCGAACGTTTCCGAATGCGTCTGAATATTTCCGAACGCGTCGGAACGTTTCTGAATGCGTCCGAACGCGTCTGAACGCAATTAGTGATGTTATTAGTGATAAGTTAGTGAAGTCAAAAATTTCCGAACGAATTAGTGGCGGCCCTCACCATTCGTCGAAAAACAATTGCTTCAGCTTTAAATCAAGTGTTTCAATCTACGTTTCTCAAGTACTTGGGAATTGGTTACGAATATATGAACAAGAACTTACAAGGGACAGTCACAAGTAGATGGTACGGATATAATTTTTTAGATTTTAACCAAATATGGCTTAAAATATTAGTTATGAATCTATAAAAAACTATAAAAATTTTTCCGACCGTCAAGTACTTTTTGAGAAAAACCACTTCAAAGATCACGATTTTCATGCGTTTTCTATGTTATTGAATTCAATGGCACTAATATCGTGTTTATAGACTCGTCATAACTAATATTTTAAGCTATATTTGGTTGAAATCTAAAAAACCACATCCGTGCCATCTTCTTGTCAGCACTTTTCGAACAGCCCAATTAAAATCCGTTCAGTTAGTACTCAAGCGAGTTTTTAATCCCGATGCGACTAATTTACAAGAAAGATGTTCATATATTTATTTTTTTAGTAGGCGCAAAACCATCAACTTTTCCATAAAAATAAACTATTTAAGAACATTACATATAAGTCAATTATCCTTAAGAGGTATGAAATCATCTTTGGCACGTGCGTCCCCATTAACCAAACGTAGCTTTCATGTCCTCATCTCTCAAGGTCTCCTATGGCAATGAAGCTCATGAGCATGTGTTTGTTTGCAAAAGACGATCTTTTCTTCACCATTTCATAGTTTATGGAAAAATCCATAAATTATATAATGAGTCGAAGTAGTAGTATCTTTGAGAAAAAAACAATATTTATGGCAAAAGTGGTTCTCATGACTTCATCTCACAAGATTGACCTTTTTTTGAACTAAATTTCTCTAGTAGGCGTTACATAATTTGGTTATGAGAAAGAAAGAAAGGGGATTGACACAAATTTTTCTGTTTGTATGAATGCTTTATAATTAATCTGTTTGTTAGTTTTAGGGAATTTTTATAGGAAACAATGTTGTACTAATTATGAGACGATATCTGTTTGTTAGTTTTAGGAAGTTTTTAGTGCAAACAATGTTGTACTAATGAATAGACGATACCTTGAAAGTTCGGCTTTATCGTGAAATGGTTCGAGCGAGCTCCAATTTGAATTTATTTCGTGAGGCTAAAGCATGGGAAAAAGTTTTTAAAGATGCAGGTGCAAAATGGGCTCATTACAGGGTGTACCAAAAGTCCTCGACGATAGTTTTTATTGCTTCTTTTTGACGTTATTCAAATAAATTTTTGTAT